>CM027123.1:14824474-14917429 GCA_015476505.1 Urochloa ruziziensis
ATTAAGTCGAGGCAAACGCTAGAGCTGTCGATTACTTGTTCCGTGCTTTGTCGGCTGAGGAGTTTGAGCGAGTTTTGGGCGAGGACCTAGCTAGCCAGATCTGGCAGAAGCTCAAGGTAGCCCACGGTGGTGATAGCCATGTGAAGGCTAGGCTTTTCTCGATGTATCGCAGAGAGTATGAGAACTTTGAGCAGTTGCAGGGTGAGTCAGTTGATGCTATGTTTCAGCGCTTTACTGCCATAGTCAACAACATGAAAGCCAACATCACCCAGCTCCCATACTCGGATCATTACAGAGCTATCAACCTCTTGCGATCACTTGATTGATCCGTGTGGGGTGCCAAGGTTGAGGCGATCATGGAGTCGGCTAACTATGAGACTTTGATGGTTGATGAGCTTTTCTCCAAGTTAAAATCTTCTGAGGTTGATAGACGGTTTCTTGCCAAGGCTAAGAGTCCGACTGATCCCCATAGTCTGGCTCTAGTTGGTGGCTCTGGTTATGGACATGCTAATACTTCCAGACACTTTGCTTTGTCTTCTCTTGTGTCTCTTCCAGATGAGGAGTATGAGGTGCTGAGCAAGGAGGATCTCGCGTTGCTCACAAGGAGGTTTGAGCGCATGTACCAGAACCGGAAGGGTTCGAGGCGTGCCGGGAGTACGTGCTACAAATGCGGGAAGATGGGCCACTTCATCGCCGAGTGCCCCGAGGAGATCAAGAACGACTACAACCGCAAGCACCGCCCGCGAGATGACCACAAGCACCACTCCAAGGACGAGTACCACTCCAAGCACAAGAACAAGGAAGAGAGAAGGTCGAAGAACAAGCACGGTGGACACAAGAAGAACCGATCTCGAGCGATGGCGGCAGATGCGAGCGACATCGACACAAGCTCCACCAACACGTCGTTAAGCTCGAGCAGCGAAGATGAATACCGTGGCCACCGCAAGGAGAAGAAGAACGTGAACCGCAACTTCAACGGCATCTCCTTCGCCGCCGTCGACTACTGCACCATGGTGCATGACTCCGTGAAGAGCAAGGACGACTCCGACTCCGACTCCGAGGATGAGGTGGGAGGCTTGGAGAACTTTTGGTTGATGGATTCCGGCTGTTCGAGACATATGACAGGTAATAGGAAGTGGTTCTCCAGTCTCACCCCGGTGGTGTCCAGGCAGTACATCACTTTCGGGGATAAGGGTAGAGGTAGAGTGTTGTCTGAGGGTGCTATTCAGGTGAGTGACAGTTTTATGTTGAAGCGGGTTGCTCTTGTCAAGAATCTTGGTGTTAATTTGCTTTCAGTTTCTCAGCTTCTTGATGAGGATTATGAGGTTCAGTTTAAGAGTGGTGATTCCTGGATTTCTTGATTCTCGAGGTGATTTTGTGTGTATGATCATTCCCGAGGGACATATTTTCTATGCTGGTTTTTCTTGATCGTTTGGTCCGTCTCGTTGTTTGATTGCCGATACTTCTTCTGAGCTCTGGAGGTGGCATAGGAGATTGGGTCATGTGAGCTTTGATTTACTCACACGCTTGAGTGCTCTTGACCTTATCTGAGGATTGCCCAAGCTCAAGTTCGAGAAAGATTTGGTTTGTGCACCTTGCTGGCATGGTAAGATGGTTGCTGCTTACCATCCACCTTTGACAGATGTTATGACTGAGCGTCCAGGGGAGCTTTTGCATATGAACTTGGTTGGTCCCGCTCGTGTTCGTTCAGTTGGTGGGAAGTGGTATGTTCTTGTGGTTGTGGATGACTTTTCTCGGTATGCTTGGGTGTTCTTTCTGGCGTCAAAGGATGAGACATTTGATTTTGTTCGAGATCTGATTTTGAGGTTGAAAAACGAGAGTAATGGTGGTGCCATGAGAGCTATACGTAGTGACAATGGTACGGAATTTAAGAACACTCGTTTTGATGCCTTTTGTCGTGATCTTGGTCTCGAACATCAATATTCTTCGCCATATGTTGCTTGTCAAAATGGAGTTGTTGAGAGGAAGAATCGGACACTTTGTGAGATGGCTAGGATGATGCTAGATGAGCATAGGACTCCTAGGAAGTATTGGGCAGAGGCGGTGAATACAGCTTGTCATGTTTCGAATCGAATTTTCCTTCGTGCTTTCAAGAAGAAAACTAGCTATGAGCTTTTCCATGGTCGTTCCCCCCGTGTGAGTCACTTTCGGGTTTTTGGCTGCAAGTGTTTCATTCTTAAGAAAGGAAATTTGGACAAGTTTGAGTCTCGTTCGATGGATGGTATCTTTCTTAGTTATGCTACTCATTCTCGAGCATATCGTGTGCTCAATCTTGAAACTAACCAAATCATGGAGACTTGCGAAGTCACTTTCGACGAGACCATTCCGTGTAGCTCTTCTGTCTTTGAGTGTGCAGGTGATGATGAGTTGGGACAATCCATCTTTGAGGAAGAACAGCTTGATGAGGAAGATGATGAGGAGAATCGTGCACCGTGTGGAGATTGTGTACCTTCTACTTCCACTACTACTACGACGTTCAACGACGGCCCCACTGCTACACCTTCGTCGAGTCGCGCACATGATCGAGTTCAAGTGGAAGCTGATGTTGAAGGTGAGGACCCGGTGTGTCCGAGGACCGGTGGATGGTCGCTTCCTGGTGTGATGAGTGATTGACAACATGGTGTGGACTGACGTTTCCCTTGGCTCAAGTATTGCAGGTGTAGAATGCGGCTTGGTTGCATTGGTGCAGGTGAAGAACAGGCGCGAAAGGTCTTAGCCATGGCGGCCTCCGAGGAGCGTAGAGACAAGTAGGCTTGGTTCGAGGGACCCGGTGGCCGGTGGATCAAGTGCGGTTCACATGCTGGCAAGAACGAGCAAGGGGACGTGGTTCCGGTGCGAGGTAGCGGCTCACAACCGAAGCTCGTACGCGGACGAGAAGCCGGTGCAAAGTGGCGGCTAACGACCGAAGCTTGCGCGCGGGGTTTGGTGATTTGGCCACAAAATCATCGGTGGACGGTTTCCCTTGGTTTGGGCCTCAAAACCAAGGACCGAGGACTCGACGTAGCGACGGCCTGGCCTGCCAGCCAGGGGCGGTGTGACCGGTCCCACCTGGGCAGGTCGCCCGTGAGCGTCGAGGAGCTTCGATCCGGAGGACACGCGGCGTGATCGCAAGGCTTGCGTCGGAGGGAAGCTAGCTTGCGGTGGAAGGTGTCCCAGCCGGAAAAATCTTCACGGAAAATGTCATATTCGCCCCTGAGGGGTATGTATCGCTTAGGGGTAGTTTAGTCTTTCGAGCACCACCATTTGGACTATATAATAGACCCCCTAGGGGTGGTGGCTGTTATCTCTTTAGTTATTTCATTTGGCTTGTTTAGTTTTCCTCTTCCCTTCATCCTCTCCACCTAGAACTATTTTGAATCATTCATAGTTTGTATAGGTGAATTCATGGTTGGTTGATTGAGCTTAATCTCCTTATCTTTGTGCCATGATTTGATTTCCCGAGCTCCTTTTCTTTTTCCCATTTTCGGAGGTATTTTCGGAGCCATTTTTGGGGGATTTTCGTTCTTCACTTTCTAGCCCGTTTTCTCTCGGATTTCTTTGGGGGAATCACGCATGAGTGCCTTGTGCCTCTTTTCCTGGTGATCCCTTGCCCCCAAACGCCGGGAATCGGTTTAGATTTGAAGTTTTTGGGATGAACTCATGGAGGGTGTGTTCTTCGCTAGATTTGAAATTCCTGGAGTTCTAGGGAGTTAGAGGCCGAGATTTTTGGGGCATAGCCTCTCCTTGAGGTGTATATCATCTACCCAAAGCTTCGTCTCAAAACTCCAAGCCGTTTGGGAGATCCGTTCTCGAGTTGACCTTTTTCCCGTGCTGTCTGGCAAGACCGGTGCGACCGCCCTCGGATACCGGTGTGACCGCCCCTGGCAGGCAAGGGCGGTGCAACCGCCCCTGGAGAGAGGTGCAACCGCCCCTGGCTGAGAGTTGGTGACTCATGTGGTTTTCGATCGATTCATGTTGGATTTGTTCGATTCGTGTTCCGCTGCGATGATCTTGTTCCTAGGGTCAGTAGCCTCACAGTAGCTACATGATCTTGGCAAGATCGGTTGGTAGGCTTTGGAGTTGAGTTGGGAGTAGCCGGATTCGTGAGAGAAATTTTTATCGGCTCCCATTCACTCCCCCCCTCTCTGGTCGCCTAATCGGTCCTTCAATTGGTATCAGAGCCGGTTACGGGTCTTTGCGACTCTAACCAGTCTAAGATCCAAAGATGGCGTACCAAGATCGGGGTTCCGGGCCTCCGCACTTCGATGGGAAGAACTACCCGAACTGGGTTGCGCGTATGGGCGCTTTCTTGCGAGGCAAAGGAAAGTTGCTTGTGGGATGTGACCGAAAGATGAAAACTATGTCAATCCCACCAACTTAGATGCCCAGGATGCAAAGGATAAGTTTGAGGCAAACGCTAGAGCTGTTGACTACTTGTTCCGTGCTTTGTCTGCCGAGGAGTTTGAGCGAGTTTTGGGCGAGGACCTAGCTAGCCAGATCTGGCAGAAGCTCAAGGTAGCCCACGGTGGTGATAGCCATGTGAAGGCTAGGCTTTTCTCGATGTATCGGAGAGAATATGAGAATTTTGCTCATTTGCCTGGAGAGTCTGTTGATGCTTTGTTTCAGCGTTTCACTTCCATTGTCAACAACATGAAAGCCAACATTACCGTGCTCCCATACTCGGATCATGACCGAGCTATCAAGCTCCTGCAAGCACTTGATAGATCCGTGTGGGGTGCCAAGGTTGAGGCGATCATGGAGTCGGCAAACTATGAGACTCTTTCTGTTGACGAGCTTTTCTCGAAGTTGAAGTCCTCTGAGGTTGACAGACAGTTGCTTGCCAAGGCTAAGAGTCCGACTGATCCCCATAGTCTGGCTCTAGTCGGTGGCTCTGGATATGGACATGCTAACACTCCTAGACACTTTGCTTTGTCTTCTCTTGTGTCCCTTCCAGATGAAGAGTATGAGGTGCTGAGCGAGGAGGATCTCGCGTTGCTCACGAGGAGGTTCGAGCGGATGTACCAGAACCGCAAGGGTTCGAGGCGTGCCGGGAGTACGTGCTACAGATGCGGGAAGATGGGCCACTTCATCGCCGAGTGCCCCGAGGAGATCAAGAACGACTACAACCGCAAGCACCGCCCGCGAGACGACCACAAGCACCGTCCCAAGGACGAGTACCGCTCCAAGCAGAAGAACAAGGACGAGAGAAGATCCAAGAACAAGCACGGTGGACACAAGAAGCACAGATCTCGAGCGATGGTGGCAGATGCGAGCGACATCGACACAAGCTCCACCAACACGTCGTCAAGCTCAAGCAGTGAAGATGAAGACCGCGGCCACCGCAAGGAGAAGAAGAGCTTGAACCGCAACTTCAACGGCATCTCCTTCGCCGCCGTCGACTACTGCACCATGGCGCACGACTCCGTGAAGAGCAAGGACGACTCCGACTCCGACTCCGAGGATGAGGTATTGACCGATCCCACCTCTTTGCGTCAGGAGATTGCTAGATTAGAGCAGTTGGTCGATAACCGTGATGATGTGCTTAGGAAGACCAACAAGAGAAGAGGGAGTTTAGGTCTTTGCTAGGAGAGTCCAAGGATAGAGTGGCTGAGCTTGAGACCTTGCTTTCTGAGACTGGAAAGAAGGCTATGGAGTTTGAGTCTTTGCTTTGCGAGTCTAGGGAGAGAGCAGCTAAGCTTGAGTCTGAGATTGCCATGTTGAAAGATGCTCCTCTTGTGTCAGATGAGGTTGAATGCTCGTTTTGTGATGTGCATATTGCTGATCTTGTTGTGCTTAAGGAGAAACACATGACTTGCTTGGATGAACTAGAGGGTGCTAGGGTTGAGCTTGCTGAGTTGAAATCTAGGTCATCTTTGCTAGGTGCTTGTACTTCTTGTCCTGCTTTGCATGCTCAGTTGCTTGAATCACGCACCATGATTAGTTCACTTGAAGCACAACTTAAATCTCCCATTGCGAATTCATGTTCTGCTTGTGATGTTGTTGCATTGAAAATGTTGAGTTAGAGCAGTGTGTGAATCGCTTGCAAGATGAGAATGATGAGCTGAGACAGTGTTTGGGTTGGTTGTCTGGTCGCGAGCCTCAGCTCAAGATGTTGATTGCTAGTTTTAAGAGAGCTGATGGTTGTGGACTTGGTTCTGAGAAGGTTGGTGAGAGTAGTGGAGAGAGAGAGAGATCCAGAGAGCTCCACCGCAAACATTCCCACAAACCTACCAAAAACCATTCTCAAGAACACTTTCACACCCAAACCAAACCACCTGCTGAACAAGCTTGACACCACTCTAGATCCTCCCAAGTTTCCACCTAAGACAGATAACTTTCAGAGGAGAGTGACCTTTGTGAGGAGTGGAGTTTACCAGCCGAGAGAGAGGGCACAGCCGAGAGAAACCCCAAAGCCAAAGTCAGTCCGCTTCCATTGTGAGCATTGTGGAAGGGATGGACACCTTGAGGAGTTCTGTTGGAGGAAGAAGAGGGAGGTGAGAAGAGAGAAGGAGGTGGGGAACAGGGACAGGTACTACTCTTCTCGTAGTGTGCCTGTGTCTCGTTCACCCTGGCCGAGAGGCGACGCCTTTGTGCGCACAGTTCCTATGGTTGCCAGTCGTGGTGTTTCAGCTGTTCGTGAGTTTGCTAGGCGGCCTCCGTTTCGTGGTCAGTTTGGTTCAGGGAGGTTCGACCGTAGCTTCGAGGCTAGGAGAGAGTTTAGGCCACGTTTTCCCCCGCGTGGTGCTAGAGGTCCGATGGTGAGAGACGAGAGGGTTTCACGTGGTAGAGTTGATTTTGCTAACCCCTCTTTTGAGCAGATGGCCCGACACTGGTTTGACTCGTTTTGTGCTAACCCCAGTGTCGAGTCATTCGCTCATTCTCGTTCTCGCTTTTGATTGTGCAGGTGGGAGGCTTGGAGAACTTTTGGTTGATGGATTCTGGCTGTTCGAGACATATGACAGGTAATGGTAAGTGGTTCTCCAGTCTCACCCGGTGGTGTCCAGGCAGTACATCACTTTCGGGGATAAGGGTAGAGGTAGAGTGTTGTCTGAGGGTGCTATTCAGGTGAGCGACAATTTCATGTTGAAGCGGGTTGCTCTTGTCAAGAATCTTGGTTTCAATTTGCTCTCAGTTTCTCAGCTTCTTGATGAGGGTTATGAGGTTCGATTTAAGCGTGGTGATTCGAAATTCTTGATTCTCGAGGTGACCTTGTGTGTATGATCATTCCTGAGGGACAGATTTTTCGTGCGGATTTTTCTCGATCTTTTGGTCCTTCACAGTGTTTGATCGCTGGTACTTCTTCTGAGCTTTGGAAGTGGCATAGGAGATTGGGTCATCTGAGCTTTGATTTACTCACACGCTTGAGTGCTCTTGACCTTATCCGAGGATTGCCCAAGCTCAAGTTCGAGAAAGATTTGGTTTGTGCACCTTGTAGGCATGGAAAAATGGTTGCTGCTTCTCACCCACCTTTGACAGATGTTATGACTGAGCGTCCAGGGGAGCTTTTGCACATGGATTTGGTTGGCCCCGCTCGAGTTCGTTCAGTTGGTGGGAAGTGGTATGTTCTTGTGGTTGTGGATGACTTTTCTCGGTATGCTTGGGTGTTCTTTCTGGCGTCGAAGGATGAGACATTTGATTTTGTTCGAGATCTGATTTTGAGGTTGAAAAACGAGAGTAATGGTGGTGCCATGAGAGCTATACGTAGCGACAATGGTACAGAATTTAAGAACACTCGTTTTGATGCCTTCTGTCGTGATCTTGGTCTCGAACACCAATACTCTTCGCCATATGTTGCTTGTCAGAATGGTGTTGTTGAAAGAAAGAATAGAACACTTTGTGAGATGGCTAGGACGATGCTAGATGAGCATAGGACTCCTAGGAAGTATTAGGCAGAAGCGGTGAACACAGCTTGCTATGTTTCAAATCGGATTTTCCTTCGTGCTTTCAAGAAGAAAACTTGCTATGAGCTTTTCCATGGTCGTTCCCCCGTGTGAGTCACTTTCGGGTCTTTGGTTGCAAGTGTTTCATCTTGAAGAAAGGAAATTTGGACAAGTTTGAGTCTCGTTCGATGGATGGAATTTTTCTTGGTTATGCTAATCACTCTCGAGCATATCGTGTGCTCAATCTTGAGACTAACCAAATCATGGAGACTTGCGAAGTCACCTTCGACGAGACCATTCCGTGTAGCTCTTCTGCTTTTGAGTGTGCAGGTGATGACGATTTGGGACAGCCCATCTTTGAGGAAGAACAGCCTGATGATGAAGATGATGAGGAATTTCAGGCACCGTGTGGAGATCGTGTACCTTCTACTTCCACTACTACCACGACGTTCGACGACGGCCCCTCTGCTACACCTTCGTCGAGTCGCGCTCCAGATCGAGTTCAAGTGGAAGCTGATGTTGAGGGGGAGGCAATCTCGAGGCGAGAAGCTCCCCGGCTGGTACAGAGGGATCATCCACCTTCGAAGATCATCGGGAACTTGGATGAACGCACTACACGGTCGAGGTCACAGAACATCTCTCATTAGGCTCATTCTGCTTTTGTCGCGTCTTTTGAGCCCAAAAATGTTGGACACGCTTTATCTGATTCTGATTGGGTCAATGCCATGCATGAAGAGCTTGAAAACTTTGAGAGAAATCAGGTGTGGAAGTTAGTAGAACCACCTCCAAATTGCCATCCATAGGAACCAAGTGGGTGTTCAAGAACAAGAGGGATGAGAGTGGTGAGATTGTGAGAAACAAAGCGAGGTTGGTTGCTCAGGGGTTTTCGCAGCAGGAGGGGATAGATTATGAGGAGACATTTGCTCCTGTTGCCCGTTTGGAGGCAATTCGGATCCTTCTAGCATTTGCAGTTGCTAAAGGGTTCAAATTGTACCAAATGGATGTGAAGAGTGCCTTCTTGAATGGGGTGATCGAGGAAGAAGTGTATGTGAGGCAGCCCCCGGGTTTTGAGAGTGAGAGATACCCACACCGAGTGTACAAACTCCACCGAGCTTTATATGGCCTAAAGCAAGCACCCAGAGCGTGGTATGGCAGGTTGAGAGGGTTCTTGCTTAGCAAGGGGTTTGTGATGGGAAGGTTGATAAGACGCTCTTCTTGTTGAGAAATGGCAATGATCTCTTAATCGTTCAGATTTACGTGGATGATATCATTTTTGGTGGCTCTTCTCATGATCTTGTTGCCAAGTTTGCAGATGATATGAGCAGGGAATTTGAGATGTCGATGATGGGAGAGTTGCAGTTCTTTCTCGGGCTGCAGATCAAGCAAACCAAGGATGGGACATTCGTGCACCAAAGCAAGTACACCAAGGACATTCTCAAGAAATTCGACATGAGCGACTCCAAGCCGATGACTACGCCGATGAGTACGACTACAGCTTTGGATGCGGATGAGGACGGAGAACCAGTGGACCAGAAGGAGTACCGGAGCATGATCGGCTCCCTCCTCTACTTGACGGCGACGAGGCCGGACATACAGTTCAGCGTGTGTCTGTGCGCTCGTTTTCAGGCTTCACCGAGGACTTCACATCGTCAGGCCGTCAAGAGGATTTTCAGGTATCTCAAGTTTACTCCTGAGCTGGGTCTTTGGTATTCTGCCGATTCCACTCTTGCACTTCATGGTTTTTCTGATGCGGATTTTGCTGGATGTCGTGTTGATCGCAAGTCTACTTCTGGTCAGTGTCAGTTTCTTGGTTCGTCTCTTGTGTCTTGGTCTTCTCGCAAGCAGTCTAGTGTAGCCCAATCCACCACTGAAGCCGAGTATGTTGCTGCTGCTAGCTGTTGTTCTCAGTTGCTTTGGATCACCTACACCTTGAGAGATTTTGGCTTAGACATGTCCCATGTTCCACTTCTTTGTGATAGCACCAGTGCCATAAGCGTAGCCAAAAATCCCGTGCTTCATTCCAAAACCAAACACATAGAAGTGAGGTACCACTTTCTGAGAGATCATGTGGAGAAAGGAGATATTGAGCTTGCCCATGTTTCTACCCAAAACCAGCTTGCAGACATTTTCACTAAGCCACTTGACCAAGTTACCTTCACCCGCTTGCGAGGAGAACTTGGTGTGTGTGCGGTTTTCTGAGCTGAGTTTTGGAGGCTTCTCTTGTAGCATATGTATACTATTGTACCATCTTTGTATCTTGATGTACACTTTCTGTTTTTGTATCTTGATGTATAGCTTTTCATCTTGCATCTTGTGATATATCATGCTGCATTTGTATCATTTCTAGGATGAGCTTCTCTTATATGCAGTGATTGCTACAACTTGCTACATTTTAGAGTTTAGGCAGGCTGGCTAGGGATTGATTGTATGGATGGCTATGCTCTTGATGGTCTTGATATATATTCCTTTGAGATAGTCACTTTTTGAATTAAAATGACAAACTGAACTTAAACTCTTATCACCCATGAGTAAATGCCTTTGCATGTCTTGTTTGAGCCGAAATGGCTATATTTTGCTTAAGGTCATGCTAGGATGATATTCTTTTCATTTGGGTCAAAGATCTTTGTCATTGTAAATGTTTAGCCCATGTTTATCTCATGGAGGAGCATAAGCTTCTTTTTGTCGCAAAGACATTTCATGTACCATGCTTAATTTGAAAAACTTGAAAAATGAGATGTCTATGCATGAAAGAAGAAAGATGAGAAAAAGATTTATTTGAAAATATTTATGCTCATGTCTCTATGCTTTCACCATTGCACACACTTGCACACATGGGTGCTAAGCGGTTGCATGTTGTTTGCCGGAGAAGTCTCCCATGAGAAGTGAACACATGGCTCCGTGCTTTGACATGACATGAGATAGATTTTGGGCGTTTATAATGATCTCTTGTCAAGAATGCTTGTTCTATCATGATCTTGGTGAGATGAAGTTTATTTTTGCTCAAATGGTCCATGTTTAGGACTTTGCTCATGAGGTGAAACTTTTGAAAAAATTGCACAAATTGATCATGGCTTTGTCAAATGGCTATATATCTTCACTTTCTTGACGGCAATGCCCTTATGATGCTGTGACCTGTCTAGTTTGCCTGTTCTCTAACTTGTAGAATTTTGTATCGCTCATTGCCTATTTGAGAAGCTTAGAGTTGAAATTTTTGCATTTTTGCCTTGATTTGTGCATTGTCAACAAGGGGGAGAGTTTGAGCATTGGAATACATTGCTGGGTACTTATGGAAGGTTTTCGAGTTGAAACGACATCATTGCGAGCATTTTTTGTGACTTGCATTTTTTGCCTTGCACTGGGCAGGGCGGTGTGACCGCCCCTGCAGGGCGGTGTGACCGGCCCTGGAGCAAGGGCGGTGCAACCGGCCCTCCAGGGCGGTCCAACCGGCCCTGTGCAGTGGCACGAGGTTTTGTGGGATTTGATCCATTTTCGATGCATTTTCGCACGCACAAGTTCACTTGTTCAGGGGGAGTTTGCATCAATGCAGGGGGAGTGCTTTGAGTGTTCTGAGAAGTGATTTGGAGATTCGTGACTTGCTTTTGTGCTTTGCTTCTTTGCCGATGGTGTTGAGCCCTTTCGCTTCTTCTTGAAGGGTTGACGTTTCTGGAGCTTTCTCTTGCAAAGTGACTTTGTTTCGGCTTGTCTTTGCTTTTAGTCACTTGCTTGAGTCTTGTTTTCAATTTCTTTTCTATTTTCTTTTTATATCTATGGTTACTATGTGTGTGTTGTCAATGCACTCATCAAGGGGGAGATTGAGGACCCGGTGTGTCCGAGGACCGGTGGATGGTCGCTTCCTGGTGTGATGAGTGATTGACAACGTGGTGTGGACTGACGTTTCCCTTGGCTCAAGTATTGCAGGTGTAGAATGCGGCTTGATTGCATTGGTGCAGGTGAAGAACAGGCGCGAAAGGTCTTAGCCATGGCGGCCTCCGAGGAGCGGAGAGACAAGTAGGCTTGGTTCGAGGGACCCGGTGGCCGGTGGATCAAGTGCGGTTCACATGCTGGCAAGAACGAGCAAGGGGACGTGGTTCCGGTGCGAGGTAGCGGCTCACAACCGAAGCTCGTACGCGGACGAGAAGCCGGTGCAAGGTGGCGGCTAACGACCGAAGCTTGCGCGCGGGGTTTGGTGATTTGGCCACAAAATCATCGGTGGACGGTTTCCCTTGGTTTGGGCCTCAAAACCAAGGACCGAGGACTCGACGTAGCGACGGCCCGGCCTGCCAGCCAGGGGCGGTCCAACCGCCCCCCAGGGGCGGTGTGACCGGTCCCACCTGGGCAGGTCGCCCGTGAGCGTCGAGGAGCTTCGATCCGGAGGACACGCGGCGTGATCGCAAGGCTTGCGTCGGAGGGAAGCTAGCTTGCGGTGGAAGGTGTCCCAGCCGGAAAAATCTTCGCGGAAAATGTCATATTCGCCCCTGAGGGGTATGTATCGCTTAGGGGTAGTTTAGTCTTTCGAGCACCACCATTTGGACTATATAATAGACCCCCTAGGGGTGGTGGCTGTTATCTCTTCTAGTTTACTCTTTGGTTTTCTTTTCAACTAGTTTTCCCTTCATCCCCTTCACCTAGAACTACTTCTAATCTTTCTTAGTTTTGTATAGGTGAATTCATGGTTAAGTGATGGAGTTAGTGCTGCTCATCTTTGTGCCATGATTTGATTTCCCGAGCTCCTTTTCTTTTTCCCATTTTCAGAGGTATTTTCGGAGTCATTTTTGGGGGATTTTCGTTCTTCACTTTCTAGCCCGTTTTCTCTCGGATTTCTTTGGGGGAATCACGTATGAGTGACTTGTGCCTCTTTTGCTGGTGATCCCTTGCCCCCAAACGCCGGGAATCGGTTTAGATTTGAAGTTTTCGGGATGAACTCGTGGAGGGTGTGTTCTTCGCTAGATTTGAAATTCCTGGAGTTCTAGGGTGTTAGAGGCCGAGATTTTTGGGGTACAGCCTCTCCTTGAGGTGTATATCATCTACCCAAAGTTTCGTCTCAAAACTCCAAGCCGTTTGGGAGATCCGTTCTCGAGTTGACCCTTTTCCCGTGCTGTCTGGCAAGACCGGTGCGACCGCCCTCGGATACCGGTGTGACCGCCCCTGGCAGGCAAGGGCGGTGCAACCGCCCCTGGAGAGAGGTGCAACCGCCCCTGGCTGAGAGTTGGTGATTCGTGTGGTTTTCGATCGATTCGTGTTGGATTTGTTCGATTCGTGTTCCGCTGCGATGATCTTGTTCCTAGGGTCAGTAGCCTCACAGTAGCTACGTGATCTTGGCAAGATCGGTTGGTAGGCTTTGGAGTTGAGTTGGGAGTAGCCGGATTCGTGAGAGAAATTTTTATCGGCTCCCATTCACTCCCCCCCTCTCTGGTCGCCTAATCGGTCCTTCAGAAGGGGAGGCAATCTCGAGGCGAGAAGCTCCCCGGCTGGTACAGAGGGATCATCCACCTTCGAAGATCATCGGGAACTTGGATGAACGCACTACACGGTCGAGGTCACAGAACATCTCTCATTTCGCTCATTCTGCATTTGTTGCGGTCTTTCGAACCCAAAAATGTTGGACATGCTTTATCTGATTCTGATTGGGTCAATGCCATGCATGAAGAGCTTGAAAACTTTGAGAAAAACCAGGTGTGGGAGTTAGTTGAACCACCTCCAAATTGCCATCCTATAGGAACCAAGTGGGTTTTCAAAAACAAGAGGGATGAGGGTGGAGAGATAGTGAGAAACAAAGCGAGGTTGGTTGCTCAGGGATTTTTGCAGCAGGAGGGGATAGATTATGAGGAGACCTTTGCTCCCGTTACCCGTTTGGAGGCAATTCGGATCCTTCTTGCATTCTCTGTTGCTAAAGGGTTCAAGTTGTACCAGATGGACGTGAAGAGTACCTTTCTAAATGGGGTGATAGAGGAAGAAGTGTATGTGAGGCTGAGGACCCGGTGTGTCCGAGGTTTCCCTTGGTTTGGGCCTCAAAACCAAGGCCGAGGACTCGACGAGGCAAGTTTGGACTGCTAGGCCAAGTGTGGCTTGCAGGGGCGGTTTAACCGCCCCCCTGGGCAGGCCCAAGTTTGGCATCGAGGAGCTTCGATCCGGAGGACACGCGGTGTGACTGCAAGGCTTGCGTCGGAGGGAAGCTAGCTTGCGATGGAAGGTATCCCAGCCGGAAAATATCTGAAACCAAATGTCAAATTTGCCCCTGAGGGGTATGTATCACTTAGGGGTAGTTTAGTCTTTAGAGCACCACCACTTGGACTACTAATAGGCCTCCTAGGGCTTGGTGGCTGCTATCTCTTTTAGTCATCTCTTTAGTTATCTCTTTGATTTCCTCTTTGAACTAGTTTTCCCCTTCATCCCTTCCACCTAGAACTATTTCGAATCATTCGTAGTTTGTATAGGTGAATTCATGGTTTGTTGATTGAGCTTGTTCTGTTCATCTTTGTGCCATGATTTGAATCCACGAGCTCCCTTTTCTTTTCCTATTTTCGGAGGTATTTTCGGAGCTATTTTTCGGGGATTTTCGTTCTCCACTTCCTTGGGCGATTTCTCTCGGATTTCTTTGGGGGATTGACGTATGAGTGCCTTGTGCCTCTTTTGCTGGTGATCTCTTGCCCCGAAACGCCAGAAATCGCTTTGGATTTGAAGTTTTCGGGATGAACTCGAGGTCATGGTGTTCTTCCTTAGATTTTAGATTACGGGAGTTCTAGTGAGTTAGAGGCCGAGATGTTTTGGGAAAACACTCCACTGGAGGTCTAAATCATCTGACCAAAATCTCGCCTCAAGAGCTCTAGCGGTTTGGGAGATCCACTTTCGATTTGACTTTTTCCCGAGGCTCCCTGGCCCGGGCGGTTTAACCACCCCCCTGATCCGGTTTAACCACCCTCTGGGTGTGTTTAATCGAGTCTTGTTTGGATTCGTTTTGTGTTCGTGTCGATTGAATCGAGTTCCGCTGCGTTTATCTTGCTCCTAGGGTCAGTAGCTTGACAGTGGCTACGTGATCTTGGCAAGATTGCTTTCAGAGGCGTCGGAGTTGACTTGGGAGAATAGCCGGTTTGGTTGGAAAGAATTTTTATCGGCTCCCATTCACTCCCCCCCCCCTCTCTGGTCGCCGTTTCGGTCCTTCAATTGGTATCAGAGCTGGTTACGGGTCTTTGCGACTCTAACCAGTTTAAGATCCAAAGATGGCGTACCAAGATTGGGGTTGCGGGCCTTCGCACTTCGATGGGAAAAATTATCCAAACTGGGTTACGCGTATGGGCGCTTTCTTGCGAGGCAAAGGAAAGTTGTTGTGGGATGTGACGAAAGATGAAAACTATGTCAATCCCACCAACTTAGATGCTCAGGATGCGAGAGATAAGTTTGAGACAAACGCTAGAGCTATCGATTACTTGTTCCGTGCTTTGTCGGCTGAGGAGTTTGAGCGAGTTTTGGGCGAGGACCTAGCTAGCCAGATCTGGCAGAAGCTCAAGGTACCCCACGGTGGTGATAGCCATGTGAAGGCTAGGCTTTTCTCGATGTATCGTAGAGAGTATGAGAACTTTGAGAAGTTGCAGGTTTAGTCAGTTGATGCTATGTTTCAGCGCTTTACTGCCGTAGTCAACAACAAGAAAGCCAACATCACCCAGCTCCCATACTCGGATCATGACAGAGCTATCAAGCTCTTGCAATCACTTGATAGATCCGTGTGGGGTGCCAAGGTTGATGCGATCATGGAGTCGGCTAACTATGAGACTTTGATGGTTGATGAGCTTTTCTCGAAGTTGAAGTCTTCTGAGGTTGATAGACAGTTTCTTGCCAAGGCTAAGAGTCCGACTGATCCCATTAGTCTGGCTCTAGTCGGTGGCTCTGGTTATGGACATGCTAATACTTCCAGACACTTTGCTTTGTCTTCTCTTGTGTCTCTTCCAGATGAGGAATATGAGGTGCTGAGCGAGGAGGATCTCGCGTTGCTCACGAGGAGGTTCGAGCGCATGTACCAGAACCGGAAGGGTTCGAGGCGTGCGGGAAGTACGTGCTACAGGTGCGGCAAGATGGGCCACCTCATCGCCGAGTGCCCGGAGGAGATCAAGAACGACTACAACCGCAAGCATCGACCGCGAGACAAGCACAAGCACCGCTCCAAGGACAAGCACCACTCCAAGCACAAGAACAAGGAGGAGAACACCAACACAGTCGTCAAGCTCGAGCTCGAGCAGCGAGGATGAAGACCGCGGCCACCGCAAGGAGAAGAAGCA
Source organism: Urochloa ruziziensis (assembly GCA_015476505.1). Lineage (NCBI taxonomy): Eukaryota > Viridiplantae > Streptophyta > Magnoliopsida > Poales > Poaceae > Urochloa > Urochloa ruziziensis. Next base: position 14,840,625 of record CM027123.1, read on the forward strand.
CAAGAACCGCAACTTCAACGGGCTCTCCTGCGCCGCTATGAACTTCTGCACTATGGCACATGATTCCAGGAACGTCTCCGACTACGACTCCGACTCCGACTCCGAGGATGAGGTATTGACCGATCCCACCTCTTTGCGTAAGGAGATTGCTAGGCTAGAGCAGTTGGTCGATAATCGGGATGATGTGCTTAGTAAGACCAACAAGGAGAAGAGAGAGTTTAGGTCTTTGCTAGGAGAGTCCAAGGAAAGAGTAGCTGAGCTTGAGACCTTACTTTCTGAGACTGGAAAGAAGGCGATGGATTTTGAGTCTTTGCTTGGTGAGTCTAGAAAGAGAATAGCTGAGCTTGAGTCTGAGATTGGTGTGCTGAAAGATGCTCCTCTTGTGTCTGATGAATTGAATGCTCGTTTTGTGATGTGCATCTAGCTGATCTGGTAGCTCTTAAGGACAAACACATGACATGCCTTGATGAACTAGAAAGTGCTAGGGTTGAGCTTGCTGAGTTGAAGTCTAGATCTTCTTTGCTAGGTGCTTGTACTTCTTGTCCTGCTTTACATGCTCAGTTGCTTGACTCTCGTACCATGATTAGTTCGCTTGAAGCTCAATTGAAATCTCCTATTGCAAATTCTTGTTCTGCTTGTGATGTTGTTGCTTTGAAAGAATGTTGAGCTTGCACAATATGTTGATCGTTTGCAAGATGAGAATGATGAGTTGCGACAGTGTTTGGGTTGGTTGTCGGGTCGCGAGCCACAGCTTAAGATGTTGATTGCTGGGTTCAAGAGAGCTGATGGTCGTGGTCTGGGTTCTGAGAAAGCTGGTGAGTGTAGTGGTGAGAAAGAGAGAGAGCAAACCAGTTCCACCACAAACACCCCAACACCACCAGAGAAAACTCCACCAAAGAACAGCTTCTCACCTAAACCCAACCACCTGTTGAACAAGCTTGACACCACTCCAGATCCTCCCAAGTTTCCCCCAAAGACAAACAACTTCCAAAAGAGAGTGACCTTTGTGAAGAGTGGGGTTTACCAGAAGAGAGAGAAGCCACAGCCGAGAGAAACCCCAAAGCCAAAACCAGTCCGCTTCCATTGTGATCATTGTGGAAGGGATGGTCACCTAGAAGAGTTTTGTTGGAGGAAGAAGAGAGAAGTGAGGCGAGAGAAGGAGTTGGGTAACAGGGACAGGTACTACTCTTCCCGTAGGTGTGCCTGTGTCTCATTCACCCTTGCCTAGGAGAGAGGCCTTTGTGCGTACAGTTCCTTCTTTGGGTGTTCATGGTGTTCCAGCTCGTAGTGAGTTTGCTAGGCGGCCTCCTGCTCGTGGTCAGTTTAGTTCAGGGAGGTTTGACCGTAGCTTTGAGGCTAGGAGAGAGTCTAGGCCATGTTTTCCCCCGCGTGGTGCTAGAGGGTCCGATGGTGAGAGACGAGAGGGTTTCCTCGTGGTAGAGTTGATTTTGCTAACCCCTCTTTTGAGCAGATGGCCCGACACTGGTTTGACTCTTTTGTGCTAACCCCAGTGTCGAGTCATTCGCCCATTCTCATTCTCGCTTTTGATTGTGCAGGTGGGAGGCATGGAGAACTTTTGGTTGATGGTTCTCCACACTTTTTGGATGGCCTTGATGTGGCCTTTGTACACTTTGTATTGTGAGTATATTTTTTGTACACTCTTGTACTCACTGGTGTATCCTTAGCATGATTTGAGTTGCATTTTGCTCGTTTGAGATTTCTCTTCATTTTGCTTTGTGATGGAGCTTTCCATTTGCTTTTGTACAACTTTTTCTAGTTTTCTTTTACTAGGTGTCTTTGGTTGAGGGGGAGCTCGACTTCATTTAATGGGGAGTTTGATGTTTGAACCTTAACGTTGGATTTGAATTTTGGTTGCACATTCCAGGGGGAGCTTTATGGTCATGCTTTGATCATGCTTGTGCATTGAGTTTGAGCTTGCCCATGTTTCTACCCAAAACCAGCTTGCAGACATTCTCACCAAACCACTTGACCAAGCTACCTTCACCCGCTTGCGAGGGGAACTTGGTGTGTGTGCATTTTTCTGAGCTGAGTTTTGGAGGCTTCTCTTGTAGCATATGTATACTATTGTACCATCTTTGTATCTTGATGTACATTTTTCTGTTTTTGTATCTTGATGTATAGTTTTCATCTTTGCATCTTGTGATATATCATGCTGCATTTGTATCATATTTAGGATGAGCTTCTCCTATATGCAGTGATTGCTACAACTTGCTACATTTTAGAGTTTAGGCAGGCTGGCTAGGGATTGATTGTATGGATGGCTATGCTCTTGATGGTTTTGATATATATTCTATTGAGATAGTCTCCTTTTTGAATTAAAATGACAAACTGAACTTAAACTCTTTCACCCATGAGTAAATGCCTTTGCATGTCTTGTTTGAGCCGAAATGGCTATATCTTGCTTAAGATCATGCTAGGATGTGATATTCTTTTCAATTGGGTCAAAGACCTTTGTCATTGTAAATGTTTAGCCCATGCTTTATCTTGTGGAGGAGCATAAGCTTCTTTTTGTCGCAAAGACATTTCATGTACCATGCTTAATTTGAAAAACTTGAAAAATGAGATGTCTATGCATGAAAGAAGAAAGATGAGAAAAAGATATATTTGTAGAAAATTATGCTCATGTCTCTATGCTTTCACCATTGCACACACTTGCACACATGGGTGCTAAGCGGTTGCATGTTGTTTGCCGGAGAAGTCTCCCATGAGAAGTGAACACATGGCTCCGTGCTTTGACATGACATGAGATAGAACTTGGGCGTTTATGATGATCTTTTGTTGAGAACGCTAGTCCTTTCATAATCTTGATGAGATGAAGCTCATTTTTGCTTGAACAATCCATGGTTAGGACTTTGCTCATGTGGTGACATTTTTGATAAAACTACACAAATTGATCATGGCTTTGTCAATTGGCTATATGTCTTTACCTTCTTGATGGCAATGCCCGTGTCACATGATGAACTATCTTGTTTGCCTCTTCTCTAACTTGTAGCATTTTGTATTGCTCATTGTATATTTGAGAAGCTTGTAGTTGCATTTTGTACATTTTTTCCTTGATTTGTGCATTGTCAACAAGGGGGAGAATTTCGAGAGCATTTTGCAAGGGGGAGAAGTTGCTGAACTTGTGAGAAAGTTTTTGAGCTTGATTTTGTTGGATTTATGTGAGACTTGATGAGAGCTTTGCCAAAAAGGAAGTTTTTGAAAATTTGTGAAGTTCTGAGGGTTTAAGTATTGGAAAACTTTGCTGGGCATATTTGGAAAGTTTTCGAGTTGAAATGGCATCGTTGTGAGTTCGTTTGTGCAAATTTTGCACTTTTGGGTTTGGTCATTTGTCAGAGGCGGTTTAACCTCCCCCCTGGGCGGTTTAACCGCCCCTGTGCAGTGAGCACATGATTTGTGGGATTTTGAGCATTTTCGAGTGTTTTTCGCACGCACAAGTTCACTTGTTCAGGGGGAGTTGCATCTTTGTAGGGGGAGTGCTTTGAGTGTTCTTAAAAGTGAATTGGAGATTTGTGCTTTGTGCTTTGTGCTTTTGCTCTTTTGCCAATGGTGTTGTGCCCTTTCGCTTCTTCTTGAAGGGTTGGCGTTTCTGGAGCTTTCTCTTGCGAAGTGACTTTGTTCTCGGCTTGTTCTTGCTTTTAGTCACTTGCTTGAGTCTTGTTTTCGATTTCTTTTATATTTTCTTTTAATCTCAATGGTTACTATGTGTGTGTTGTCAATGCACTCATCAAGGGGGAGATTGAGGACCCGGTGTGTCCGAGGACCGGTGGATGGTCGCTTCCTGGTGTGATGAGTGATTGACAACGTGGAGTGGATTGACGTTTCCCTTGGCTCAAGTATTGCAGGTGTAGAATGCGGCTTGGTTGCATTGGTGCAGGTGAAGAACAGGCATGAAAGGTCTTAGCCATGGCGGCCTCCAAGGAGCGGAGAGACAAGTTGGCTTGGTTCGAGGGACCCGGTGGCCAGATGGATCAAGTGCGGTTCACGTGGTCGCAAGAACGAGCGAGGGGACGTGGTTCCGGTGCGAGGTAGCGGCTCACAACCGAAGCTCGTACGCGGACGTGAAGCCGGTGCAAGGTGGCGGCTAACGACCGAAGCTTGTACGCGGGGTTTGGTGATTTGCCACAAAATCATCGTGGACGGTTTCCCTTGGTTTGGGCCTCAAAACCAAGGCCGAGGACTCGACAGGCGAAAGTTTGGGCAGCTGGGCTGAGGTGACCAGCCAGGGGCGTTTAACCGCCTCCCCCTGGGCCGCCCAAAATCTGCGTCGAGGAGCTTCGATCCGGAGGACACGCGGCGTGACTGCAAGGCTTGCAGTCGGAGGGAAGCTAGCTTGCGGTGGAAGGTGTCCCAGCCGGAAAAATATCTGAAACCAAATGTCAAATTTGCCCCTGAGGGGTATGTATCACTTAGGGGTAGTTTAGTCTTTAGAGCACCACCACTTGGACTACTATAGGCCCCCTAGGGCTTGGTGGCTGCCATCTCTTTAGTTATCTCTTTGTATTTTCTCTTTGAACTAGTTTTCCCTTTCATCCCCTTCACCTAGAACTATTTCGAATCATTCGTAGTCTGTATATGTGAATTCATGGTTTGTTGATTGAGCTTGTTCTGTTCATGTTTGTGCCATGATTTGAATCCACGAGCTCCCTTGTCTTTTCCTATTTTCGGAGGTATTTTTGGGGGATTTTCGTTCTCCACTTCCTTGGGCGATTTCTCTCGGATTTCTTTAGGGGATTCACGTATGAGTGCCTTGTGCCTCTTTTGCTGGTGATCTCTTGCCCCCAAACGCCGGGAATCGCTTTGGATTTGAAGTTTTCGAGATGAACTCGAGGTCATGGTGTTCTTCCTTAGATTTGAGATTCTGGGAGTTCTAGTCAGTTAGAGTCCGAGATCTTTTGGGAAAACACTCCACTAGAGGTCTAAATCATCTGACCAAAATCTCGCCTCAAGAGCTCAAGCGGTTTGGGAGATCCACTTTCGATTTGACTTTTTCTCGAGGCTCCCAGGCCCGGGCGGTTTAACCGCCCCCCTGGGTGTGTTGAATCGAGTCTTGTTTCGGTTCGTTTTGTGTTCGTTTCGATCGAATTGAGTTCCGCTGCGTTTATCTTGCTCCTAGGGTCAGTAGCTTGACAGTGGCTATGTGATCTTGGCAAGATCGCTTTCGGAGGCGTGGGAGTTGATTTGGGAGAATAGCCGGATTGGTTGGAAAGAATTTTTATCAGCTCCCATTCACTCCCCCCCCCTCTCTGATCGCCGTTTCGGTCCTTCAGAGGCAGCCCCCAGGTTTTGAGAGTGAGAGATACCCACACCGAGTGTACAAACTACACCGAGCTTTATATGGCCTAAGGCAAGCACCCCGAGCGTGGTATGGCAGGTTGAGGGGGTTCTTGCTTAGCAAGGGGTTTATGATGGGAAAGGTTGATAAGATGCTCTTCTTGTTGAGGAATGGCAATGATCTTTTAATCGTTCAGATTTACGTGGATGATATCATTTTTGGTGGCTCTTCTCATGATCTTGTTGCCAAGTTTGCGGACCATATGAGCAGGGAATTTGAGATGTCGATGATGGGAGAGTTGCAGTTCTTTCTCGGGCTACAGATCAAGCAAGCCAAGGATGGGACGTTCGTGCACCAAAGCAAGTACACCAAGGACATTCTCAAGAAATTCGACATGAGCGACTCCAAGCCGATGACTACACCGATGAGTACGACTACAACTTTGGATGCGGATGAGGACGGACAACCAGTGGACCAGAAGGAGTACTGAAGCATGATTGGCTCCCTCCTCTACTTGACAGCGACGAGGCCGGACAAACAGTTCAGCGTGTGTCTGTGCGCTCGTTTTCAGGCTTCACCGAGGACTTCACATCGTCAAGCCGTCAAGCGAATTTTCAGGTATCTCAAGTTTACTCCTGAGTTGGGTCTTTGGTATTCTGCTGATTCCTCACTTGCACTCCATGGTTTTTCTGATGCGGATTTTGCTAGGTATCGTGTTGATCGCAAGTCTACTTCTAGTCAGTGTCAGTTTCTTGGTTCGTCTCTTGTGTCTTGGTCTTCTCGCAAACAGTCTAGTGTAGCCCAATCCACCATAGAAGCCGATTGTGTTGCTGCTGCTAGCTGTTGTTCCCAGATGCTTTGGATCACCTACACCTTGAGAGACTTTGGTTTAGACATGTCCCATGCTCCGCTTCTTCGTGATAGCACCAGTGCCATAAGCATAGCCAAAAATCCCGTGCTTCATTCCAAAACCAAACACATAGAATTGAGGTACCACTTTCTGAGAGATCATGTGGAGAAAGGAGATATTGAGCTTGCCCATGTTTCTACCCAAAACCAGCTTGCAGACATTTTCACCAAACCACTTGACCAAGCTACCTTCACCAGCTTGCGAGGGGAATTTGGTGTGTGTGCGTTTTACTAAGCTGAGTTTTGGAAGCTTCTCTTGTAGCATATGTATACTATTGTACCATCTTTGTATCTTAATGTACACTTTCTGCTTTTGTATCTTGATGTATAGTTTTCATCTTTGCATCTTGTGATATATCATGCTGCATTTGTATCATATCTTAGGATGAGCTTCTCCTATATGCAGTGATTGCTACAACTTGCTACATTTTAGATTTTAGGCAAGCTTGCTAGGGATTGGATGTATGATTGGCTATGCTCTTGATGGTCTTGATATATATTCCTTTGAGATAGTCAATTTTTGAATTAAAATGACAAACTAAACATAAACTCTTTTCACCCATGAGTAAATGCCTTTGCATGTCTTGTTTGAGCCGAAATGGCTATATTTTGCTTAAGATCATGCTAGGATGATATTCTTTTCATTTGGGTCAAAGATCTTTGTCATTGTAAATGTTTAGCCCATGTTTATCTTGTGGAGGAGCATAAGCTTCTTTTTGTCGCAAAGACATTTCATGTACCATGCTTAAATTGAAAAACTTGAAAAATGAGATGTCTATGCATGAAAGAAGAAAGATAAAAAAAGATATTTTTGAGAAATATTTATGCTCATGTCTCTATGCTTTCACCATTGCACACACTTGCACACATGGGTGCTAAGCGGTTGCATGTTGTTTGCCGGAGAAGTCTCCCTTGAGAAGTGAACACATGACTCCGTGCTTTGACATGACATGAGATAGATTTTGGGCGTTTATAATGATCTTTTGTCAAGAATGCTTATCCTATCATAATCTTGGTGAAATAAAGTTTATTTTTGCTCCAATGACCCATGTTTAGACTTTGCTCATGAGGTGAAACTTTTGAGAAAATTGCACAAATTGATCATGGCTTTGTCAAATGGCTATATATCTTCACTTTCTTGGCGGCAATGCCCTTATGATGCTATGACCTATCTAGTTTGCCTTTTATCTAATTTGTAGAATTTTGTATCCCTCATTGTCTATTTGAGAAGCCCATAGTCAAAACTTTTACAGTTTTTCCTTGATTTGTGCATTGTCAACAAGGGGGAGAATTTCTGGAGCTTTTTGCAAGGGGGAGAAGTTGCTGAATTTGTGAGAAAGTTTTTGTGCTTAAATTTGTTGGATTTGTGTGAGACTTGATGAGAGCTTTGCCAAAATAAGTTTCTGAAAATTTGTGAAGTTTCTGAGAGTTTGAGTATTGGAAAACTTTGCTGGGCATCTTTGGAAGGTTTTCGAGTTGAAACGGCATCGTTGCGAATTTGCTTGTGCAAATTTTGCATTTTTGGGTTTGGTAATCTGTCAGGGGTGGTTTAACCGCACCCCTAGGCGGTTTAACCGCCCCTGTGCTGAGTGCACAAGGTTTGTGGGATTTTGAGCATTTTCGAGAGTTTTTCGCACGCACAAGTTCACTTGTTCAGGGGGAGTTGCATCTTTGCAGGGGGAGTGCTTTGAGTGTCCTGAAATGTGATTTGGAGATTTGTGACTTGTGTTTTGGTGCTTTGCTCTTTTGCTGATGGTGTTGAGCCCTTTCGCTTCTTCTTGAGGGGTCGGCGTTTTCTGAGTTTTCTCTTGTGAGTGACTTTGTTTTGGCTTGTTCTTGCTTTTGGTCACTTGCTTGAGCCTTCGTCTTTCGATTTCTCTAATATTTTATTTTGATATCTATGGTTACTATGTGTGTGTTGTCAATGCACTCATCAAGGGGGAGATTGAGAACCCGGTGTGTCCGAGGACCGGTGGATGGTCGCTTCCTGGTGTGATGAGTGATTGACAACGTGGTGTGGATTGACACGTTTCCCTTGGCTCAAGTATTGCAGGTGTAGAATGCGGCTTGATTGCATTGGTGCAGGTGAAGAACAGGCACGAAAGGTCTTAGCCATGGCGGCCTCCGAGGAGCGAAGAGACAAGTAGGCTTGGTTCGAGGGACCCGGTGGCCAGATGGATCAAGTGCGGTTCACATGGTGGCAAGAACGAGCGAGGGGACGTGGTTCCGATGCGAGGTAGCGGCTCACAACCGAAGCTCATACGCGGATGTGAAGCCGGTGCAAGGTGGCGGCTAACGACCGAAGCTTGTACGCGGGGTTTGGTGATTTGGCCACAAAATCATCGATGGACGGTTTCCCTTGGTTTGGGCCTCAAAACCAAGGCCGAGGACTCGACGTGGCGAAGATGGTCCACTAGGCTGTGGCATCAGCCAGGGGCGGTTTAACCGCCTCCCCTGGGCCGGCCCAAAATCGGCGTCGAGGAGCTTCGATCCGCAGGACACGCGGCGTGACTGCAAGCTTTGCGTCGGAGGGAAGCTAGCTTGCGATGGAAGGTGTCCCAGCCAGAAAATATCTGAAACCAAATGTCAAATTTTCCCCTGAGGGGTATGTATCACTTAGGTGTAGTTTAGTCTTTAGAGCACCACCACTTGAACTACTAATAGGCCCCCTAGGGGTTGGTGGCTGCTATCTCTCTCTAGTTATCTCTTTGGTTTTCTCTTTGAACTAGTTTTCTCCTTCATCCCCTCCACCTAGAACTATTTCGAATCATTCGTAGTTTGTATAGGTGAATTCATGGTTTGTTGATTGAGTTTGTTCAGTTCATCTTTGTGCCATGATTTGAATCCACGAGCTCTTTTCCTTTTCCTATTTTCGGAGGTATTTTCGGAGCTATTTTTGGGGGATTTTCATTCTTCACTTCCTTGGGCGATTTCTCTCGGATTTCTTTGGGGGATTCACGTATGAGTGCCTTGTGCCTCTTTTGCTGGTGATCTCTTGCCCCCAAACGCCGGGAATCGCTTTGGATTTGAAGTTTTCGGGATGAACTCGAGGTCATGGTGTTCTTCCTTGGATTTGAGATTTCGGGAGTTCTAGTGAGTTAGAGGCCGAGATCTTTTGGGAAAACACTCCACTGGGGGTGTATATCATCTGACCAAAATCTCGTCTCAAATGCTCAAGCGGTTTGAGAGATTAACTTTCGAGTTGACATTTTCCCGAGGCTCCCAGTGCAGGCCGGTTTAACCGCCCCCTAGGCGGTTTAACCGCCCCTGCCCCCCTGGCAGCACAGGGTCGAGTTTGTTTTGGTTCATGTTGTGTTCGTTTCGATCGATTCGAGTTCTGCTGCGTCTATCTTGTTCCTAGGGTCAGTAGCTTGACAGTGGCTACGTGATCTTGGCAAGATCGCTTTCGGAGGCATCGGAGTCGATTTGGGAGAATAGCAGGATTGATTGGAAAGAATTTTTATTGGCTCCCATTCACTCCCCCCCTCTCTGGTCGCCGTTTCGGTCCTTCATTTATGTAAGACTATGTCTTTCTGTTAAACTCTGGATGTAAACTACTTTTATTCGAGCATTGTGTTCTTTGAGATCCATACTTGTAAGCTGTATGTGTTCTGTGGACGTCCTGGACACACATATGGCAGCATTCAGGTTTTGTGTAAATCTGGGTGTGACAAATTGGTATCAGAGCCGTGCTGACTGTAGGATCATAGCCTAGATAGAAATGGTCGTTTCCTAAGGTCCTCCTTATCATAAAAACTCTCTATATGATCATTGCTCCCTGTGTTAACTCTTCTTGCTCCTTGACCACTTATCTACAACCAGATTGCTTACTTCTTACCCTTGAATTTTGGTCTTTCATTCCCACCCCTTGGTTTGCCATCGTTGAACCCTTGCTCCTTACCTCTATAAATCCTTGACTACTTGATCTTGAATATCCGTCTACTTTGATGGATATGTTTTTATCTATCCACCTCTATAAATCCTTGACTACTTGATCTTGAATATCCGTCTACTTTGATGGATATGTTTTTATCTATCTCCTGCACCTCATCCCCTTGATTTATTGGTGACGTTGCAAAGCCTACTGTGTTTAAATTCTTGACCTTAATCAATCGATGCTTCCTTGAAATTTCTATCTCTCCTTGTATCCTTGTTTATTCAACTTCTATTGATACTTTCTTGGCCTTTTATTCATTCTCGTCTATTCGTCTCCTAGACATTCTTTTGAGAATGTTTGTTTGTCTTCATTTAGACATACGTATTCTCTTTGGAATCTGTCCTTGAGTCTCTTAGATTCCAAAGTCTCTTTTTCTACACTCATTTTAGGTGATCCACACCACCTATCTTCATGCTGGCTCAAGCCGGACGTTAGAGCCCTGCATAGGAGTTAGGAATACCGCTTGCACCCCTACTGACAACACATAGCATCGATTGACAATTGTTGACTATTGAAGTTCTGTGTGTTGCGTGGTGATGCTTGGTTTTATGATCTTGTGTGATTCATTTCTTTGTGATGATTGTTGGTGTATTGTTGGTCTTCTACCTAGAATGTCATCTGTTGCCTAGTTGGGTTCTTCTTCTGTACCTCCCATCTTCTTGTCATCTCCCTTTCTTTCTCTTGAGAATCAACTAGAGGGTTGAAACGAGGAAGATGAAGGCAACACCAACATCAAACGACAAAGCATCTGCAACCGCCAACACACGAAGCAAGTCGAAGAAACGAAGGCCCTACATAATTCTTTCGCCCACCCTATTTCTTGCTATTCTCCCAGCTACTTCTCTCCAAGGACAACCCCAGTAACAAGAAAGATGAAGACCGAAGATCCTACACCACCTGACAACTAGAGGCTAAAGTCTACCAACCTTGCGACGAGAATCTTATTTCAATCTCCTCCTTGTTCCAATCCTCGAGATCCTTGATTCTTTCTCCTCCACTGTTTCCTCTTCATCCTAACCATGATGAAGTCACCAGAGGAGCTCACCCTCACCAAGCTCAATTTGAACCATGGAAAGAACTTGTTAAGAGGGGTAGTTCCGATGTGGATAAGGAGGTAAAGCGCGAAGAAGATGGCAGTTGATGACAATTGAAGAAAGGATTGCCATCAAACAATCCAAGAAAGCCTAAAAGAGTAATGGGACAATCAATCTAGCTCTGCTCAAATCACTTTAAAGAAGGAAGTTTGTGAACATCCTTGGAACCACACGAATAAGCCCATGAAGAAAGAAGAAAGGTTGGAGCATGAAGTAAGAGGAGGCGTAATTGAGAAACTTCAACAAACTTATACTAAGGTTCTCTACAGGGATCATCAAATGGTGGTACATTCGAGAATGGCTCCATGGATTACCTAACGATGGATTAACAACAAGGCATTCAAGAACCACTAGCACGCGTCATATGGAATTATGAAGAGCAAGACAAGAATATGCGAAGCAATGGAACCCATAAGCCTTTCTTTTCTTGCTAGCCTTTCTCCTGAATCTCGGGACGAGATTCCTGTTAAGGGGGGTAGTTCTGTCACACCCTGAAATTGTTGGATTTCAGGATGTGATTAGAAAGAAAAATTAAACAACAATTTCTCATAATTTTAAAACTTTTCCAACATTTATTTGTTTTATAGAGAATTTAGTGTAGGAAAAGCAATTGATTGTTCTTTTGAAATTAAATAAGTTTGTTGTGTGTGTTGCATTCATGCCGATGCATCTTTGTGTTTCATGAGTGCAAAGCTTTTAGAATGCACCCCCGTAACGTTTAGGTTCTTCTGGGAATTTTCTGGACTTTTCCGGAATTTAATTCTCTTTTCCCTAGAGCTCTTTCTATATATTAGAAGGCTCTAAAGTACTTTTCCTGAGCTCCAGATATTTTATTTGGACTCCTCTTATCCGATCTGTCTCTAGGAATTTTCTTGGAATTTTTGGGATTTTCTGAGTATTTTTCGTGCTTTAAAAACAATATCTAGCTTTGTCTGGATTTGTTTTCGTATTGGAAAATATTTTTCGGAAGTAATAAACCAAAACCCTACCGGATCGGGCCGGATCCACCGAATCTGACCCGACCCACTTCAGCCTCCCCGGCCCGCGATGGCCCATCGGCCACCGCCGCCACCTCCATCGGTAGGCCAGCACCGCCGGCCTTCCTTGGCCCGCGTGCGAGGCGCGGCTTCCCGCGCGCCTATAAAAGGCCGCCACCTAGGGTCCTACGCGCCCTGTTGCCTCCTCCACCGCCTAGCCACACCTAAGCGTAGCGCCGCGCCCGTAGCAACGGCCGCCGCGCGCCTGCAAGCGCCGCCGCCCGTTTGGCCGCACGATTCGCCGTCTCCATCGCGCGACGGAGCAAGGAAGCCCGCCACGGGGACCGCGATGTCGCGCCGCGCATCCGCCGCCTCTCCTCGTCGCCAACCGGTCACCGGAGCACCGCCGGCGCAAGGAAGACTGAGCCGCCACCGTCTTCCCCGCCTCCGGCCCAAATTCCGGCCGCCTCGTCGATGTTCGCCGGTGGTGAGCACCTTCACGTGATCCCCTCGTCCTCCTCTCTCCGTTCCCCACCTCGGCCGAGCCCATCCCGCACCGGAGCGCCAGCGATTTTGGCCGCCAGGGCCGCCGGCCGTGCTCAACCAGAGGAGGAAGAAGACCCCCGTAGTTTTACGATCTAGCCCCTGGGGAAGTATGTAAATTCTATAAGAACTTGTGTGTCTTGGTAGAACTACAGAAAACCCCCTGGATAGATAAGATCCTTTAAATCTAGCCTGAGCCCTGCAGCTTTGCGGATCTAACCCTGAAGTTTTGCATATTCGTAGTGACTATTCACTGAGACTATGGCATCTTCCCTGATAGCCCCTGTTGGCTATAATTAATCGCGAGTAGGTCCCTGCAATCTTGTTTAAGCAATAGATTCTACGTTTTAGCTCCGTTTCGACCCGTTCAAGTTGCGTTACATTCGTTTTAACATAAAGTATACGATAGTGGTACTGTTTAACCTAGCTTATGCTTTTATAATTATTTCTAAATTAATTTGATTAATGTCTATGTAAATGCCTTTCCTAATAAAAGCAATTTAGGATTTACATCTCGGTTTTCATATGACATGATAAGTTGACTAATACTATCTCACTGTGTTTTTAAATAAAATCCAACTAGAGCTATACCTCGGTGTTTCTAAATTAGATGTTAACTTGATTAATATATATTTCATCTGTTTTCTAAGTAAAAGCTATATAGGCTATACCTCGGTTTTATGAATAAATCTAATATGATTAACACTACTACAATTACTTTCTAAATAATAATTTGGTTAGTTGAACATGAAGAACAAAGTTATTCAATTAGATGTTCATGTACCTCTCTTTCCGAAAGTAAATGTTGAATTTGTATAATTGGTACATAAACAATTATAAATAAAATTTGACTAAGTCTATATCCGCTTTTCAAATACAAATATAACTTGTGTTAATTCTAAATACGGTGTTTCTCTGAAATAACCTGTGCACATGATTTCACCTAATTAAAATATATCCAACACTTAGTCTTTTGCCTTGTAATCAGAAATCTTTCGATAGTTGTTTCTTCTCACCCGTAGTTCCAGTCTTAAGCGTTTCTTTGCTATCTCGTGTACTTTGATCGAGTCTTTCCGTTTAGTACATTCTAGTGTATCTCCTTAAGGCCTGGATCCTTTTTTATTAGAAGATGATGTTAATGATGATGTTGTAAGGTTCTAATGTTCTTACATCTTTAACGGGGTACAGCTGGGAGTTCTCATACACTTGTAGTAACTAGGCAAATGATAAAATGAACCAACTAAAAAGTGCTAAAGCAGTCAACCCGAGTCGCCTTTTTAGCCTTGCATAAGCTCCTGTTATACTTGCTAAGTAAGATGAGTTACTTACACTTGCCAACAATCAACAAAATCCCGGACGGGTAACAGATGGAGCAGTGAATGAGGAGCCGATTGCAGACTTCCTGGAGGATCTTCCCTACTTATGAGCTGCGATCAACCAATCGGCGTCCTTGTGGGATTGAGGCGCCATTCGTCTTTAGTTGAGAACTTTAATAAATAGACTTCCTGTAACATCCCGCGAAATCCCTGTCTGTTACTTGTAATGAAAAATCGGAGTCTAAAAATTTTTGTGTTGAATTGTTGTGAGACATGAAATATTTGTAATATAAGTTAATTGCTCTCTATAAATTCATAGTAATTTAATTTGTGCATAATTAATTTTTCATACTCTTGCATGAGTGAGTTGGGCTTATTCGGATTTGTTTGAATTTTATTTGGTTTCGTTTGAGTGAAGTTTGCATTTGAATTCTAGATTCAAATCCAAACTTAAAAGATAAAACCTAACTCTAACCTGGACCACATAATCTAACCCAGCCCAACTCCCCAGTCGGCCCAGCGCCACCGGCCCCCTCTAACATCTCAGCCCGGCCTGCCTACCTCTTCCCGCTCGGCCCGCTAACCCCTTCGGCCCAACAGCTGTCTGGCCCATCTCCACCTACCTCGCGCCCTCTCCCTCTCACCGCCAGCATGGCCCCACATGTCGGCGCCCTGTTTCTCTCCCACCTTCCTCTGCTCCGCTTTCCATCTCCGCCGCCGCTGCTTTCCACCTCCTCCATTTCCACCGGGGCATCGATGCCGAGCTCCGCCAGCCACTCCTACCGCTCCACCTCGGCCCCGTCGCATCACCCCGCACCATCTCATCCTTCCCCTTTCCAGCTCGGCGCCCCGCGCCCGCGTGCTCCCGACGCGACCCCGCCTGATGCCGTCGCGTGTCCTAGGCACGACCGCCAAGGATCCCCGGCCGTCGATGCCACTCCTACGCTCCCGTAACCCTAGCCACCTACCTATAAAGGCCGCAACCGCCCCACTCTTCCCCAGCTCCCTCTCCACCGCCGCCATGGGGATTTTTTCCCTTTTCCCCTCCTGCCCGCGCTACCTCCCGTAGCCGCCCGAGCCGTCGCTGCCGCCACACATCGTCCCCGCGCCGTGTCGAAGAAGGGAGAAGAGGAGGCCACCCGTGCCAAGAAGTAGGAGACGACGCCCGCGAGAGGAAGCAACTACCGTGCCACTGCCATCACCACCGACGCCAAGGGCGTCGAGCACCAGGGAGCCGAGCTTCGCCAAGACACCATCGAGAGGGGTCACGACGCCATCAACCCGGAGCCAGACGTGAGCAGGATCATCATGAGCACCACGTCGCGGACCGCAAGCCAGGAGCGCCGCGTCAAGCCGGAGCTGCACGTCACCACCGAGCACAAGCCCGCGTCGTCTTCCTCTGCACTGCAACGACGCCGCCTCTGTCTCCACGGCCTCACCTCTCCACTGCACCGCCGCATCCTTCCTCAAGCCCAAGGTGAGCTTGGGCCTAGCCCTTCTCCCTCGCCCCCCTCCTTGCCCAACCTTGCTGTCCGGCGAACTTCGCCGATGAACCCTCCAAGCCGACGCTCACCGTCGCCCTCTATGTTCCGGCCCTCGAGCCGTGTTTTCTTGCAGGTGCCTCGCGCATCCGCCGCCATCGCGTAGAACCTCCCAAGCCGCGGCCTTGACCCGCCGGAAGCCCTTTGGAGGATTTTGTCGAGCGCTCTCCGCTTGTGCGCTTGCACGTCGCCGATCCACCGCCGTTGCGCGTAACTGAGGCCAAGGCCCCGGCTTTAGCCCCTAGTCCAAACCTTCTAGCCGTCCTAGCAGCCGCCGGAACCCGCCGCCGCCTTCTCGTTGCCGCTTCAACCCCCGCCGCGCCTCGGGTCCCCGCCGTGCCGCGGGGTGAAGCCACACCGGATCGCCCGGCCGCAGCCACACTGTGTCGTTTCCGAGCCAAGCCACACTGCGGGCCTCGCGATGCCCAGCCGCACCGGATCATCTGCGGAGGATGACGCAGGCGCTGGCGTCATCACCGCCGGCTGTTTGCAGCTGAGCCTCTGCACATTTGCAGAAAGCCCCTCCAACTTTCTCGAAATCTTGAATAGGTCCTTCGACATTATGCACTCTTACAGATTAGCCCCTGGCCGGCCCTTTTTCAAAGAAACCCCAGCAGCTTTGCATCCAAGCCCCTGACCTTTCCTGTTATCGCAACCAGATCCTTCCATCATGGTGTTTTTGCACCTAGGCCCCTGTACTTTTAAGAAATGGGTTTATTCTTTTATAAATCCTTTTTCTTAATGTCTAAAATAGGTTAAACCTTAGAAAATCCATACCTTTTCCATCCTATCTCCGTTTAATGCCAAACCAGTTGCGTTGGGTTCCTAAAATCACGCCCTACACCCTAGACCTACCCGAGTGGCGCCCGCGACTTAGTCACGTGACCGCCACGCAAACCTAGCCAGTCCACCTTTGCTCGACACGTGGCACCGACCCGGTGCCGAGTCGACCGCCACGTGGCTAACATGACTTTTGCCCTGTAGGACCGTGAGCCCACTTGTGGGACCCACTGACTGTCAGCCTGGACCCACCTGATCTTTGGGCCCGCATGTGGACATGTGGACCTGCTGACCCTCTGACTGACCCGGTAACCTCTGACCCGTTGACCGAGACCTTGACCCCCTTTGACCGTTGACCTAGTCAACTTTGACTAGGTCAACGATGACATCATCAGGGCCAGTGACGATGTCATCAGCCCCGGACCAAGGCCTTCGCCTGCTCGACTCGCGGTTTAACCCCGAGCCGACAGTTGACACTTTCCAACTCCTAACTTTTGATCTAGCTTTTATTTTTTTCTGGAATGATTTATAAATCCCAAAAATGGATTTAAACATCAGAAAATCATAATAAATCAACCGTAGCTCAGAAAACTATGCAACCAGTTTCAGTATTTTTCTAAGATCATGACGAACACGATAGAATAGTGTTTGTTGTTATTAGGATCTCTATTGATTTTTATTTGGAGTTCATTTGCTAGTAGATGTCGTTGTTTATTTGTATTTGCGTCCAATAGGATCCCCGGAGGACCCGGACTTCTTCGACGACGTCGACTACGTTTTGGTCACTTGCTTGAGCGATTGGTTTTCGATTTCTTTTCTTTTTCCTTTAATATCATTGGATACTATGTGTGTGTTGTCAATGCACTCATCAGGGGCGAGATTGAGGACCCTGTGCGTCCGAGGACCGGTGGATGGTCGCTTCCTGGTGTGATGAGTGATTGACAACGTGGTGTGGACTGACGTTTCCCTTGGCTCAAGTATTGCAGGTGTAAAATGCGGCTTGATTGCATTGGTGCAGGTGAAGAACAAGCGCGAAAGGTCTTAGCCATGGTGGCCTCCGAGGAGCGAAGAGACAAGTAGGCTTGGTTCGAGGGACCCGGGGGCCAGATGGATCAAGTGCGGTTCACATGGTGCAAGAACGAGCAAGGGGACGTGGTTCCGGTGCGAGGTAGTGGCTCACAACCAAAGCTCGTACGCGGACGAGAAGCCGGTGCAAGGTAGCGGCTCACAACCGAAGCTTGCACGCGGGGTTTGGTGATTTGGCCACAAAATCATCGGTGGACGGTTTCCCTTGGTTTGGGCCTCAAAACCAAGGCCGACGACTCGACGAGGCGAAGTTCGGGCAGCTGGGCCGAGGTGACCAGCGAGGCCCTAGTTCGGCGTCGAGGAGCTTCGATCCGGAGGACACGCGGCGTGACCGCAAGGCTTGCGTCGGAGGGAAGCTAGCTTGCGGTGGAAGGTGTCCCAGCCAAAAAATATCTGAAACCGAATGTCATATTTGCCCCTGAGGGGTATGTATCACTTATGGGTAGTTTAGTCATTATAGTACCACTACTTGGCCTATATAACAGACCCCCTAGGGGTTGGTGGCTGCAATCTCTTTGCATCCTCTCTAGTTATCTCTTTGGTTTTCCTTTGGACTTGTAGTTTTCCTTTCATCCCTTCCACCTAGAACTACTTTCAATCATTCCTAGTTTGTATAGGTGAATTCATGGTTGGTTGATTGAGTTTGTGCTGCTCATCTTTGTGCCATGATTTGGATCCACGAGCTCCTTTTCTTTTTCCTATTTTCGGAGCTATTTTTGGTGGATTTTCGTTCTTCATTCTCTATGCCGTTTCCTCTCGGATTTCTTTGGGGGAATCACACATGAGTGCCTTGTGCCTCTTTTCTTGGTGATCTCTTGCCCCCAAACGCTGGGATTTGTCCTAGATCTGAAGATTTTGGGATGAACTCGAGGAGGGTGTGTTCTTCGCTAGATTTGAGATTCCTGGAGTTCTAGGAGGTTTGAGGTCGAGATCTTTGGGGCATAGCCTCTCCTTGAGGTGTATATCATCTACCCAAAATCTTGTCTCAAGACTCCAAGTTATTTGGGAGATCCATTCTCGAGTTGACCGTTTTTGCTGAGTCGATCTATCGATCCGATCGGTTCTTCTTGGCTCGATCGGATCAATCGACCGCTAGCCTTCGCAGCCTTGCAAACTCTCTGGTAGAAGGTCGATATTTCGATTGAATTCTCTGATTGACTCTCGGTCGGATCATCCGATCGCACTGAGGGAAAGGTTAGGTCAGTGACTCGACTGTTGACCTATCGATCCGACCGGAGGCACTTGTACTGGTCGGATCAATCGACCGGTGGTTTTCACTCAACAATGGTCGGAGCATAGGCGATCAATCCGACCGGTGCTTTTCATGTGCGGTCGGATCAATCAACCCGTGTATTTTTCGCTGATTCGATCTGTTGTTTTCTCACGGTAGTGGTCGGAGCATAGGCGATAAATCCGACCGACTTTTCTTGTCCGGTCGGATCAAACGACCCGTGCAAATTTCACTGAACTCTTCCTAGTTGAGGCCCCGTCTTCTGCTCGATTTGTTCGATTCTTTTTCTGCTGCTTTGATCTAGTTCCTAGGGTCAGTAGCTTCACAGTAGCTACGTGATCTTGGCTAGATCGTTTGGTTGGCTTGGAGCTGATTTGGGAGAAGCCGGATTCGGGAAAGAAATTTTATCGGCTCCCATTCACTCCCCCCCACCCCCCTCTCTCTGGTCGCCTAATTGGTCCTTCAACATCTAGCGAGAGGAAAGCTCCTCCCGTAGCTGCATCCAAGTGCTCTTGCGATCGGCGGCACAGGCTGTGGAAGAAGTTTTGAGTGATCAACCAATCTTCCACACCATGGTGGGGGCAGGCTGCAATGTACTCTTGCAGTCGCTCCCAAGCTTCTGGGACTGACTCTCTGTCTAGCTACTGAAAGCTAGTGATTTTTCCTCAGAGGGTGTTGGTCTTGCCCACCGGAAAATACTTGGTCCGAAATGCGTCGGCGCATGTCTGCCAGCGTCCTTCAAATGATGCTTTGTTGGCATAGAACCACTCCTTGGGTTTCCCAAGTAAAGAAAATGGGAAGAGCTGTAGGCGGATGTTGTTGATCGGTGTGCCATTGGGGTTGATGGTGCTACACACCTCCAGAAAATTCCGAAGGTGAGCGTTGGCATCCTCCTTCCTGTGCGTTCGACAGTCCTAGAAAGTTGCTGCTTGACGGGGCTGAGAACTCACGGAGTGTCTTCTGCAGCTGAGCCATCTTTGGTGATTCTAGGCTGAAGAATATAATGAACCTGTGTCTGGTTCGGACTCGGAGTCGGATGACGACTCGAGAATGTTGCTTGAGCTGAGTGAAATCCGAGGAGGTACAACTCTTTTGCACACTACTCTTCCAATGTGTTCTGGATTCGGATCAAAGTTTGACGGTAGGTTGAAACCAGTCATGCACTACCCTGCAAACACATCAAAAATAGACGAATGTTGCAGTGGTGAGGTCACTAAGGTTAGTGGTTTGGTAAATCTGTAAAGATTATCAAATAATTCAACAATAACTTTAGCCAATTGCTTCCCCGGCAACGGCGCCAGAAATGCCTGTTGGCACTCCTTAGCGTCACGTTTTTAGCAACGCTCAAGAGCGCGAAGATATATGTTGTTGTATGCAAAATTATTTCTGCAAGCGCACAGAATATATCTCGTTGTAGCACTTCACCTCGAAAGTTAACCCAGGGTATCGTATTTATATTTCCGCAGGGAAGCTGATGGTTAAAGTGTATTGAAGAATGATATGATAAATCTTGCCAGAAGTATCAAGCCAAAAACCCAAGCTACAAACTCTAGGTTTGAGGGATAATGGTCAAATGAATGACTGGATAGAAGGTCTGAAAGACCAGCGACACACAGGAGCTCCTAATTCTATAGAAAAGGAAAGATGTTGGGAGAGAACGGACTTAGATACTACCTAACTCAGAGCGAAAGACACTCTAGCCTTAGCCTAGACTCTAGCTTAGATACCGGGAACAGAGCTCGCTTCGACGGCTAGAATGGGAGAACCTCAGAACGGGGTGAGAGAGGGGGTTCTCCGGGCTCAGGACTACTGTTATGAATACACCCGAACGTGGTGGACTACGAAGGACGGACAGGGCTATCACCACCTGCCGCCTACCACTGCAGTTCCGTGGGAGGCCTGTCAAGAGAAATCCCCGTCTTCCCTAAGGCGTCTTACGGCCCGGTCAAGGCGAGAAATCTGCGAGATAAAACCCGGTAGAGCTAAAACTAAACCCTACACTAAAACTAAAGGGGGACAAAACATAACTTGAAAAGAGCTAAGAACTTTACTCTAAGAGAAGAGCAAGAGATAAATATGAAAGATAACTTAAGCTCTGAATAAGATAGTATTGTTATGATAAACTCTTGAAAAGAAGAAAAGGATACAAGAGCTTTACCAGAACTCCGAAGACTCCAAAGGTCCGAGCTAGGCTCGACTCGACTCTACTCCCAACTCTAATCCTAATCTAAGAAATGGAAAATATACAAGAGCTCCCTTCAAGTAAAGACTTGAGAAGTGTGGTGTGTGTCTTGGGGTGAAGAGGAGGTGGCCTTTTATAGCCTCCCAAGGTCGGTAGCCAGCTTAACTGTCACGCCAACCACCTGCTTAACCTCCACGCTGAAGTTGGTCACGTGAAGATGCAGCAGGAGGTCGGCCGGCCTGGTGTAGGCCAAGCTTTGTAGAGAGAGTCCGGGATTTCCTCTCGGTCTCATCTCAACATTTCCACCCCAGAGGAATATACTTCAGGAGTTATCTTTAGTAAGTCCTCGGTCCCTTGCCTTTAGTACCTCGCTAGTTTACGAATTACTTTCAGCAATCTATTTTATTTATACTCCACCACGTTCGGGTGCACCCCACGGAACAGCAGTGGTAGGCAGCAGGTGGTGACAGTCCTGTCCGTCCTTTGTACTCCACCATGTTCAGGTGTACTCATAACAGTAGTGCTGAGCCCGGAAGAACCCCTCTCTCACCCCGTTCTAAGTACTTCCCGTTCTAGCCGTCGAAGCAGATTAGATTACATATAGATAGTTTGTCTGGGGTAACGAGTAGCTAACTAAAGTCAAGCTCTCTACCCGCTTACCTTGTGCTCCCTGGTGGGTCTTGTTAGAAAAGTTCTAGGCTAGTCGCGTCTACCATTCCTTGGATTCGATATCCAGGTTCTTACTCCCCTGGTGAAAGGCTACATTGTACTCCGTGCGCTTGCGGATTTAGTTAGGCTAAGGAGTGCCAACATTGCTCACCATATCCCACGAAATCATCTTTTTCTTTGTCAAACTAGAGAGTGTCTAGTTCAGCACTGTGGGGACCCCTTGACCAGGACGTCCCTCGACCACCCGTATCAGTCCCTGGATCAGTACACTGACACAAGTTAAAATAACTTTATACCGTTTTAAACTAGCGGAGCGCGGGCGGGCACTCATTCCTCAGTTGGAATGAGTTGTAGCACCTTACAGCCCTAGAGTTCTAACCTGTATGACAATGAAAGCAAGAGTGAGTATTCAGAGCTGAATACTCAGCAAATCTCACAAATTCAATAATATAATTATAAATTAAAAGAATATAAATGTTGGGCCTGGAGGGGCATTTCCTCCCTGCCAGTCCCGACATTAACCCCAGAACCCAGTCATCGGCACTCCTGCCGTCCGGGTTCCCCATGCAAGAAAGTAAATCTAATCAGTGGGGGCTTTGACTAAGTGGACTCATTCCGGAGTCACCGCTATCAAGATAGGTTTTACACTCTGCAGAGGTCGTACTTATCTACCCCGCATCCGGTCAGTCCCTACCTTCGTCAAGGCAGGTACTGCCCTACGAGACTCGTACCCACCGGTGACCATCGCTGGTCAGCATTCCCTAGGTCCAGCCACAGGTAATACTGGGGGCTAAGCAGGGGCCACTAATCATCCGCCTCGCGGATGCTGACCCGGGTCTGTGAGCGCATTAATCCGGGCCCTCGGCCCTCAGGGTCTGCGACCCTGTATCCTAGTCGACCCGTGCCGCCCAGTCCCAGTCCTCTGCCTGGGGCTGTCTCCAGCATACCCGTTCCCGACTTGGTGCGTGCCCGACTCGGCACCAGGCGCTACCCAGTTCGCCGGTCGGCACTCTGCACCAATCATACGGCTCCTTGGGCTGGGTTACTAAGTTCCGCTGGTGGGGTGTGAATCAAGGCCTCACATAAATAGGCACTCCCGTAGGCTGTGCCTTTTTGGCATGCGGGGTTGTACTAGGCACTAGAAAGACTCTCCCATGAACCGGTCCTTAGCTGAGATCAGAGCGGCTCTTAGGATCCTCCTAGAGAGGCGATCCTTCCACTCCCAATCTTAAAGCATTCTATGGCGGGGCCGGGCATCCACCCACGTGATGCCCCTCATAGCTTATGCTGCAGGAAATGGTAAACTTTAATTATTTGGTGATATTATTGGTGAGACTTGCCTTCATTGTCGGTCCTTAGTCGTTCCGTACACGGGCGTAGTCTGTATGTTGACCGGGCGGGGCTTCGGGCCTTCTGGAGCTCCGGCATCTCGTCGGGGCCCGGTCAAGCTATCGAACAATAAAACACATAAAATAACATCAATAAATCAATCAATGCCTATAGATTAGAAAGAGAAACGAAAGATAGATATTCCGGAACGTACCTACGGATCCGGATGGATTTGTTGATGGATTATCTATTAATTATTTAATAATAATTAATAGATAGGACGACGGGGCTTAGGAGGGGTTTAGCCGGTGGGGTGGCTTCTAAGTGTGGGAGAAAGGGCTAGGGATAATTATTCTGAGAATTACTGGATATCTAAGTAATTCCTGAATAATTATATTAATTATTTAGAAATAGATTTCTAAATAATTAAGGGATATTGATTGAATTTCTATTAATATTCCGGAAAATTATTAATATAATTTTCCGGGAATATTATGGGCGGCATGCCGGCTGGGGTTTGCTAATATCTGGGATTTTGGGTCGGGTAGCATATGGGCTAGGTTTTACCTAGGGTTTTACTAGTACTAGGGATTTTTGGTCGGACAGTATAACGGCGGGGTTTTAGTTGGGCGGCACAACGGCTATATGGGGCTAAGGTTTAATAGCCGAAGTTTGCGGTTGGGCGGCATAACGGCTGTACCGGGGAATATCTGGGGTTTGGATTTGGGCAGCGCAACTGCTGGGTGGGGCTAGGATCAGGGTTTCGGTCGGGCATTACAACGGCTAGGGTGGACTGAGCTGGAAACTCGGATCGGGCAGCATCTCGGCTAGGGTGGACGGGACTGGAAACTTGAGAATCGGGCAGTATCTCGGCTAGGGTTGCCAAGTGGCGAGCAGCGATGGGGTTTAGCGGCGGGGGTCGGGCATTGTGCGGCCAGCCGAACTGGCATCGTCCACAATGCTGGGCGAAATGGCTAAAGCTACGCCGCTGGTTAGCCTGTTCCGAGCGCACCCGAAAACAGAGCAGAGCAGCAGGTGGCGCACCTTTCCTATGTGTACGTGAGCGGTGTGGTATGACTAAAGCTACGCCGCTGGTTGGACTGTTCCGGGCGTACCCGGGAGCAGAGCAGAGCAGCAGGTGGCGCACCTTTCCTACGTGTACGTGGGCGGCGCTTCCGCACTGTGATGAGAGCAAAGCTTTTGTGTATGAGTGGAGCTTCTCCTATGATCTCATGCGAGAGCTGAGCTCTCGTTCTTACAGAGCCGGAGAGCTCCTGCCCATCTGGGTGCTAGAGCTGGAGAGCTCCAGGGAGTCGAGCTCCCGTGCGAGCGTGTAGGAGAATGAGAAGGCCAGGGGCCCCTTTTATAGGCGCAGCGAGGGAGGGCGGAGTGCTGGGCGCTGGCCAGGCCGTCGCTGGCTTCGGTGCCAAGGACCGAGCGGCGGGGCGACGTGGCATGCAGGGCGAGCGTCGCGGCACTGCAGGCTCGGCAAGGCCGAGCTGGGCGAGGCAGGGGCGTGGCGCGCGAGCACTGGCTGGGCAAGGCGGGATGACGTGCAGCTTGCTAAGGAATCCAGCGAACTCAACTGCTCGAACCCCCTCGTGGTGCTGTGCTCGACGCTGGGCAAGGAGGCGCCGGTCTGCCTTGCGTGGCGGCTGAGGGCGCAGCCACTGTGCCTCGGTGGCGCGCGGGCCGGGTGGCACCTGGCCATGTGTGGTGCGGCGGTGCAACAACGGCAGCGGCCAGCACCATGGCCATGGCTGCGACTGGCGCCGTCCGGTGGCGAGGGCGGATGAGGGTGGAGATGGCAAAAACGGAACGAGGGGAGGAGGTAGGGTCACAGCGACGAGGTCCGGCGAGAGAACGGGCACCGGAGCGGCGGCGCTAGGTGGCGGCGGCGGCGCTGGCGGCGGAGCCAGTTGGAGGCGGCGGCGGCACATCGTTCCGGGGAACGATAGGGTTGGAAGCCGAGCAGGCCGGGTGGGCCGGTCGGGCCACGGCCTGCTGAGCCACGGCCTGGCGGGGGAAGCGGGCCGAGTGGGGGGAGGGAGGGCGCGTGGGCCAGGGAGGTGGCTGGGCCGGGGGCTGCGTGTGGGCTGGCTGGGCTGGTGGAGGAGGGAAGTGAGGCGGGTGCGTGCGGCCCAAGGGGAGAAGAGGGATGTGGCCGGCTGGGCTGCAGGCTGCGCGGGAGCTGGGCTGCAGGCCGCGCGCGGGGAGGGGAGGAGGCGGGTGGAGTGGGGAGTTCGGGGAGGGATTCTGGACTTTAAGGTTTGGGCTGGAAGGAGGGACGGGCTGAAAAGAAGGTTGTGGCCCGTTAGTGAATAAAAGGGTTTTCAATTGTTTGAACTATGTTTGGGTTTAGAATTTGAATACGAATTAGAGTTTGGGACGAAGGCTTGAAAGAGATATAGAAATAGGGTATTCTAGAAGAATTTAATATTGGAAATTAATATTCAAATTAGATTTGAATATTAAACCTAAAGATTTGGAAAAGGGGAAAATGGGTTTACGGAAATTTCTATCTCTTGGAATTTAGAGATTGGAAGAGATTTCTAAAGCACTCAAATGCATCACTTATGACAAATTAAATGCATGGATCTACTTAGGAAATATATTTTGAATATTAAGAGAAAGGAAATTATATTATTAATTAAGGGAAAATTATTTAAAATGTTGTTTAAATGTTTTTATAAAAGGATGGGGTGTTACAAGCACGAATCTCGACACCTGTCATGATATGTGGTGGAGGTTCTTCAACAATGACACCTTTCGTAAAGTTCTTTGTATCTCATCTGAATGGATGCTGAAGAGGGAGGAATTGACAATGTTTGTCGAACGAAGAAAATTTGCCACCCTTGATCAACCAAAGCCACCTCACAGCTACCTTGCACACTGGGCATGGGAACTTCCCATGAACACGCCACGCACATAATAACCCATACGTCGGCATGTCATGCAATGAGTGTATGTACCAAACGTGCATTGTGAATTTTGTCTTTATAGCTCGGTCGTATGTCCATACCCCTTCCATCCATGCATGTTCCAATTCATCAATCAGAGGCTGCATGTCTACACTCATATTTTTCCCTGGGTGTTCCGGAATAATTAACGACACGAAAATGTTTTGTACTTGAAAGATGACGTCGGGGGGGTGAGATTGAGAGGGATAACAAACATCGGCCAACAAGTGTATGGGGCAGAAGACATCCCATATGAATTGAACCCATCAGTTGCTAGGGCAACACGTACATTACGTGCCTCTGTAGCTTTCAGACTATGAATCTCGTCAAAGCTTCTCCATGATTCACCATTGGATGGACGTACTAGCTTGTCAGGATTGTATCGATGCCTATTTTTATGCCATGTCATATGTTTCGCGGATTCCTCACTCATTTATTGTCGTTGGATCCTCGGTATAAAAGGAAGGTACCGTATGATCTTCACGGGGATTGTGGTTTGCATCTTATTGCCATCCGCGGAGTCTACCTCCACGAACCTGGACGACTTACACTCTGGACATCTCTTTGCATTCTCCTGTTCTTTCCTAAATAAGACGCACCCTTTCTCACAAGCATGTATTTGCTCATATGGCATCTTAAGTGCACAAAGAAGTTTCTTTGCGTCATAAATGCTCTTCGGCAGAATGTGACCCTCCGAAAGTAGTTTGCCAACAACTTGCAACATTACATCAAAGGCTTCTCGACTGTGGCTAAACTGGGACTTTATGGCTAACAGGCGAGCAATGGCATCAAGTTGTGACACAGTGGTATGCTCATGAAGGGGTTTTTGTGCCGCAGACAACATGTCGTAATAAGCTTTCGCACTTGGCTCCGGCTCAGCCTCCGTACGTGCTTCATCATAGTCATTCAACATGTCTGCAACCCCGGCATCATCATCAAACTCCTCGATGCGTAGCCTCACAACATCGTCTCTCACACGCTGGGTCTCGCCATGGCAGGTCCACCGGGTATAGTCTAGCGTAAGCCTGATAAGATGTTTGCTCATGGTGGTCTTTGTTTGTCGTTTACGGTTTGCACATTTTACACATGGACAAAAAGCACATGAAGCCTTGGCAAATGCAAAAGCTTGTGTGACGAACCAGATTTTCGTAATCGATAATCCGACTCTCTGTACCCTTGTGATAGTCCCTGGATCAGTAGCTATCACGTACAGAACTCATCTCAGCATAATATCATAGTCATACAAATAATTTAAATTACAAGAAGAGGTTTACATCCATACCAATATGGAAATGCGAGTATAGTACAAGCCTCACGGGCTGAGCGACAAGCGGAAATCCTGCGTGGTGGTAGCTAGTCTTCAAGTCTTCATCTTCAATCCACAGGCAACCTTAAGCGAAGCAGCGCTACCCATCTAACACAATCGGACTTGAACACCAAGTCCTGACCTACAACTCACAAACTATCCCAAGGAATGGGATAGGTTCACGTCACCATCTGTATGCAAGCTTTAAGTGGCCTATATTCTAAAGGGGCAAAAGTATATCAAGGAAAGGCTCGGGTTTCCTATGCAGCAGCAGCAAAGTATAAAATTCCATCATCATCATCCATTCATCCCAACTATATCACAACAGCACGGGCTATTCTGGCACACCAGACTCCCGCCTCAACCTCACCTCCATCACCTCCGAGTCGATGGGGAAGCTTCGGACCCTCCCCATCTCAACGGCAAACGCCGGACCTTAACCTCAACTAGTAGCTCTCATCCCAACCTGTAGTTTTAAAGAGGGGGAGATAGAAAGTCCCAAAACACTAATCAGACGAAGCCAGTAAACAGGGGGTGTCCATGACCGAGGACGCGGCTATACGTATAGATCATAACTCTGCAGAGTGTGTGCACCTTGGACCCACTCGGGCTGCGAGGCAGTGTACGACTACCTCGAGACGCAACCCACAACCATGACTCCCTAACCGGATAGTACTAGCCTAAATTCTCAGACAAGAACTCGCACGGGTAAACACGCACGGTCCGGGATCGTGAGTCTCAAGCACCACACAGGCAAGAATCGAAGGGCAAGAATCGCCGGGTGCCGAACATCCCCAACATCCCGAATGTCCCGTGGGCATGTTCCATGGGCATGCTCAGAAACCACCCAATCCTACACGCTACTCCCTCAGAATTGGCACCACCGAGAAATAGAATGGCTGGAACCCCTCCCATAAGGGTAAGCGGTGTGCTCGTGAAAAGCCTTCCACTAGGTCTAATCCGACTCAGGCTAAGCCAGAGCAAGCAAGTCCCCAAATGCGTATCCACCACCGTGGTCCGCGAATCGGCACCCATTATAGGTATGGCCGCCCAACCCCTCAAAACCCAGTCTCAGGAAGTTCTCCAAATACTTCCCATCCTCGACCCGAAGGTCGGTTAATGTCTGCTCACTCCAGCCGGGGGCTCGAAACTCTCCAAGTTTTCCCACCCAAAACACTCACGCCAAGAGATTTAAAACCACCACTATATCCCACACATGCAAGCATAGCAATCATATATAGTAGTGTAGTAGGCAATCAAGGAATCAAGATATATAAAGAGGCTATGCGGGTTCATCATCATCTCATCAATGCAATAGAAGCGCTAGCAATTCTACTTACAATGCCTAATAGGTAAAGAGTATCAGATGGGCGTGAACCTGGAGTTACGTCCTTAGCTTCATCTTCAGCGTAGTCGACGTCGTCGAAGAAGTCCGGGTCCTCCAGGGATCCTATTGGACGCAAATATAAATAAACAACGACATCTACTAGCAAATAAACTCCAAATAAGAATCAATATAGATCCAAATAATATCAAACTCTATTCCATCGTGTTCGTCATGATTTTAGAAAAATACTGAAACCGATTTCATATTTTTCTGAGCTACAGTTGATTTATTATGATTTTCCGATGTTTAAATCCATTTTTGGGATTTATAAATCATTCCGGAAAAAGAAATAAAAGTTAGATCACAAGTTAGCAGGTGGGATGTGTTAACTACCAGCTCGGGGTTAAACCGCGTGTCGGGATGGCGAAGGCCTTGGTCCAGGGTTGATGACATCATCACAGGCCCTGATGATGTCATCGTTGACCTGGTCAAAGTTGACTAGGTTAACGGTCAAAGGGGTAAAGGTCTCGGTCAACGGGTCAAAGGCTATCGGGCCGGAAAAAGGGTCAGCGGGTCCACATGTCAACATGCGGGCCCAAAGGTCAGGTAGGTCCGGGCTGACAGTCGGTGGGTCCCACAAGTGGGCCCACGGTCCTACAGGGCAAAAGTCATGTTAGCCACGTGGCGGTCGACTCGGCACCGGGTCGGCGCCACGTGTCGGGCATAGGTTGGCTGGCTAGACTTGCATGGCGGTCACGTGACTAAGTCGCGGACGCTACTTGGGTAGGCCTGAGGTGTAGGGCACGATTTTTGGAACCCAAGGAAACTGGTTTGGCATTAAACGGAGCTAGGATGGAAAAGATATGATTTTTTGAAGGTTTAATCCATTTTAGTTATTAAGAACAGGATCTATCAAAGAATAAACCCATTTCTTAAAACTACAGGGGCCTGGGCGCAAAACTGCCAATGTGGAAGGACCTTTTCGTGAAAACCAAAAAAGATCAGGGGCGGGGTCAAAGAGTAAAAGGGCCGACCAGGGTGTTTTCTGTAAAAGGGCCGAGGTGGAAGGGTCATTCTACGATTACGGAAAAGTTCGAGGGCCTTACTGTAAAAGACAAGGGGCTGGTTTGAAAATGACCGGCGGGTGATGACGCCAGCACCTGCGTCATCATCCGCAGGCGATCTGGTGCGGCCGCGGTTAGGAATGACCGCGCGTCTGGCCGCGCGCGGGAAGCCGACGCGTGGCGGCTCGGCCGAGTGGATCTGGTCCACCATGAGCCGAGTCACGGGTCCACTGCGGACCGAGATCATGGGATCCAGTGTGGCGAGGGGAGGGTCCGGTGTGGCACAGGACGGTGTGGGCGGTCGCGTGGTCAAAGAAAGGGGGAGAACAGGGCATCAACATGGGGCGCACGCGAGGTGTTCGATAGAAGGTCCCTAAGGCGGTTGCGGCAGTCCAGTGAGGTCAAGGCGGAGGGTTCTCGCTCGGGCGGCGGCGGTCGTCGTCGGTGGAGCTCCGGCGAGGCTCCCTTGAGATCTGGGTTGCTTAAAGATGGGGCTTGGTGTTGGCGTTCCTTAGCCTAACAGATAAATCCGCAAGCGTACAGATGTCGATGTAGCTTTCACCTAGGAGTATTCCAGGGTATCGAATCCACGAGGAACTAGAAGTGTACTAGAAACGGCTCTGGTATATCCAGGGACGATGGGAGTGAAGAAGAACAGATAAGTGGGTAGAAGTAATCTAATGTCAACTTGCTAACCTCCTATCAGGAATACTTGATTCCTCTAGTTGCTTCGACGGCTAGAACGGGAGAACCTCAGAACGGGGTGAGTGAGGGGGTTCTCCGGGCTCAGCACTACTGTTATGAGTACACCCGAACGTGGTGGACTACGAAGGACGGACAGGGCCGTCACCACCTGCCGCCTACCACTGCAGTTCCGTGGGGTGCAACACAACCTGAGGTAGCTAGCCAGCACAGGCACCACGCCTAAGCTTTCAGCTACTAACCTCCCCTCCCGCGAGTAGGGGAGGAAAACCCCAAACAAGAGTCGCTGTCACTCGCGCAGACTCAGGTACCCGCAACTTGAGAAAGCATTCAAGAACTACTAATGTAAGGAGAGAAAGCAGTAAAGACAAAAGAAGAGGAACTTTACTCGAACTGAAGCTTCATTCCTCGGAGGCACAAAGTTGGAGAGGGGCCGGCACTTCGGCTCCTCTCCGGACTCTCACCTCACCATTCTCCCTATTTTCTAAGCTAGATAGGTACCACTACACTACACTTGGACTTCTTCCTTTCACCATGGTGAGTTGAATGGGGGTGGAGGTCGCCTTTTATAGCCTTCCAAGGGCGGTATCATGCGTAGGGATGACGCCAAGGACCTGCTTAGCTTCCACGCCAAAGGGGAGGAGTAACGGCCACGGTCATAGGCCGGCCGGCCTCATCCTGGCCGTTCGGCCTGGGTTGGTCGCCATTTGGCACCGCCTTTCTCCTAGACGGTCCTGATGCTCTCCTAATGACGGTTGTGGTGGCGTTTGATCCACGCTCGGCAGTTAGAGGTTGGTCGGCCTAGGCTAGGCCGGCCGGCCTGGCTCTGGCTCCTCTCGGCCCTCCGTTGCACCGACACGCTCATGGACGGTTGCTTGTTGTCTGAAGAGGCAGTTCCAATCCAAAAGTTTAGTTTCGTCGCTGGGGGTACTCTGGTGACACACTAAGGCCATATTGCAAAGGTTGAGGTGGTTTGGTGGAGGTCCAGGGCCGACCGGCCTTGTCCAGGCCGTTCGGCCTAGGTCAGGCCGACCGGCCGGACAGGTTTCGCCGGCGATTTTCCCGGAGGCGTAACTTTCTCGTACGGACTCCGAATTGAGTCATCCAAATATCCATTTCGATCAACTCAGAGAGCTCTTCGACATGGTGCTGTCAAATATGTGATTTGGGTCACTTTTGCACCATGTCCAAGTCTCCTCTTTGTCTTGGGATGAACCTTCACTTGCATGACTTCACCGATCTTGGTATTTATGCACCATATTACCTATATTTCCTTGCAAAATATATTGGTGCACAAAACTTGTGGAAATCATTAGTTTAAATAAAATATTATATGAGCATCACTTAGTTCCTTTATTAAGTTGGGAAGGTTGACGATCAAAAGTAGCATATAGTGGCCGTCAACACACCCCCATGCTTAGATCTTTGCTCGTCCCGAGCAAAGGGTAGGATTTAGAACACCGGGCCGAGCAAAACTAAGGTAGGCTTTGATGCACAACTTCTCAATGTAAAAGCTAGCATAAACATTATTCCAAAACATTTCTCATACCTATGGGGTTTGAAGTGGCTATGATGCCTGCCGTCGGTGGTTGAAAAGTGGAACAACTCGAATGAAGATATAACTTCCCTCTTCATCAACCATACTTGGAGTTTTTTTTTAAGAGAAGAATACCTTAGCTCATAAGATCCTCAGATGGCACTCCCTACAATCTATAGGCTTATATGGAGCTCGGGTAGGGGAAATGTAGGCCCACCTATGTTGTGTATATTGTTAAGTCAAAAATTGGTCCTAGTGGAAGTTGTGACACTTCATATTCCGATCATTGAGAAATAGATAATCAAGGATGGGGGAGAAAATGGACACAACACAAGCACAATGGATAGTGATGAACAAACCATAAATTATGCTTTTGAAAGAATAGGCCTTGAGCTGGTACTCTTTATTTTGCATGGATCCCTATTAGGACTTTCAAGACTTGAAACTATCGAGCTCTGTATCTCTCTTTTTTTTCTTTGCCCATAACTAGGCACATATCTCTCTCTCTTTTTCTTTGCCCATGACTAGGCAATTTTTTTATTTATTTTTTACTCGATAGCTCCATGTCTTCTCTCAAATTGGGGGAGGGATGACTAGAGTATATTTTGAAAGGCCATATTTGTGGATAGGATTTGGTCAAGGGTATATGGATGAAATGATTTTGGTTTGGTTTGACGGAGGAATGTCTGTTGAAAGTGGATGCAAGAATCCATTTTGGAATCAGCATCTCCAGACATGGAAAGGCTAGCACTAAAGGATAGACACCAGGAAGAAATGATCGGTATTGAAATGTCATTTTCCCATAAGGACACAAAGTTTGACAAAACTCAACACAACTATATAGGTGGCATATGTATAGGTTTGAGCATGTGAAATATTT
The DNA here is from genome assembly GCA_015476505.1 of Urochloa ruziziensis. Classification (NCBI taxonomy): domain Eukaryota; kingdom Viridiplantae; phylum Streptophyta; class Magnoliopsida; order Poales; family Poaceae; genus Urochloa; species Urochloa ruziziensis. The sequence continues at coordinate 14,873,291 of CM027123.1, forward strand.
GGCTCTGGTAGGAATTGTCAACCAATTTTCATGATTTTTTTTCCAAAGAAAAGTCTCCAAGTAAGAATTAATAAAGAAGAAAGAAACACTTATCTCATTATCTCACACTCGTCAACAACTTAGGCAAGATCCTCCTAATTTTTTTTTGATCCCACAAGCATAGAGTACTAGTTAAGGAATAAAGTTTGTGCTTGCCGACATGTGAGATGCAAAGTTGTGATCAACTTGTTGCATCATCATTCATTTTTTTTATATGTGAACAAGAGGCTCAATCCAAAGATATGAACATTATAAAATAACCTCAAGTGGGGGAATAAAAGTGCAAACCAGCGTTGAAGGATTGACCATGCTTTGCTTCGTGCTCAAATTATGCCCTCCCCCACGCTCAGATTTTGCGACACTTGGTGCCAAAAAAATTGAGCGTCTGAGGCTGTAGCCTTTTGCCCAACTCTTCGTTTATTTGAGTCTCAACCTGAAAGGTTAGTGACAAAAATACCCGAAGGAAGCAGAGTCCTAAAATTATGTCATGAAACTTTGTTCGGTTTATTATTGAAAATAAAGATTTTTTATTGTTATATTTTTTTGTGGAATTTGAAAGAAAGAAAGGAAAAAAAATGAATGAAAATACGGGTTACCTCCCGGCAGTGCTTGTTTATGGTCAAAAGCTCGACCTTGGGAGCCTCTTTTCAAAGTAGCAGCTAGCTTGGTGTTGTGGCTCCCTCCATCACCAATCTTCGGATGTCGTTTTTCTAGCTGCAAGGTTAGCACAACATACCACGACGAGATTTGCAATACTTATGATAAACAAAATCATCCATAACCACCCTTTTGAAATTGTTTTGATGGGGCATGTGATGGTTGGAGTCATCGTGTGTGCTAATGGTGGGAGTAGATGGAGTATCCACAGGGAAACATGGATCTTTGGGTTTCTCATAGACGAAATATCCATGCTCATCATTTTCTTCCAAACCCGACATGGAATCTGCTACCTCAGGAATATCTATAGAGCAAACATTTTCAGAATCAAGCCTGTAGTATTCTTGAGGCGTATCCTTCTCTTCGATATGGAAGTCCTTTGATTTTTCTGGATCAAGAAGGAAAGCATTCTCCTCAAAATCGCAAAATTGATATGATCCTGGGAATTCTGAGGGGTTTGATGAGATAGGAGCTTTGAACTCCTCATCGGAAAATTCGAATTCGTCTTCCGAGAATTGAAACTCCGGATTGAGGGATGGTGAATCCTCCTTAGGGGATTCAGACTTGTCCCTTGAGTATTGGAGACCCGGGAGTGTTGAGAATTGGGATGCCGTCTTAAAGAATGGAACATACTGCTTGGCATCGGTCCAAGATTCTTCTTGTGGGTTGGAGGTCACTACCTCAGATTTTCTATAGGCACCATCTTCTTTTCCTGGTGATGATGGGACATCACCGTATGCTATTGATTCATCGTCATCGAACATGGAATAAAAGAAAGGTTGATGATGATCATAGGAGGGCTTAGGATCTGAGGTAGGGGGTTTTGGTTCGGCAACTTTCTGTGGGCAAGGTGATGGAGAATGACCAAAAGCATTCATTCTATCAGCAGGCTCTTGAGATTTTTCAGGCAGATCTTCATATACTCCGGTGTGCTCAGTATTCTTGAGCATCTTATCTAGGGTGGCTCTCCCCTCACTTACGGTTAAGAAGAAGAAAGAACCTTTAGAAGCTGCATCCAACTGGAGTGCACTCTCTTTTCTAAGACCACCAGCAAAGTGTTGTAAGCACATAGCCTCGGGTATACCCAAATCTGGCCCTGAAGCTAAAAGTTTGGTGAAACGAGCCCAAGCTGCTCCCAAAGATTCTCCCTCTCGTTGCTTGAAAGAGAGGGCTTCTGTACGAAGGGCGACGACCTTCGATACGGGGAAGAATTTGAGACAAAACTCATCTTTGAGGGTATTCCAATCACCTTTTATGGTCCCTACGGTCATATAATACCATTCTTTGGCAACATCAGTCAGGGAGAATGGGAAGAGCTTCCATTTCACCGTTTCATGATGCATGCCTGGTATTGAGATGAGGGAGCAGTTCTGCTCAAATTCTCGTAGGTGGGTGTAAGGATTTTCATCCTTGTGCCCAGAGAAAGATTGTGATCGAACCAAGGCCGCAAGACTAGGGCGGATCTCGAAGCCTGAGGTATGGATGGGGTGTGATGAAGGTGGAGGCACCCATGATTATGCCCTGGTGCCGAGAACTGACGGAGGGTAATGGAAGCCATAGGGAAGGTGGGATAAATTTTTTATATAATAAGGGATGGTATGGTAGGTGGAGTGATACAAGGATAAACTAGAATGATACTAGTACAGCTACCGTTCCCCGGCAACAGCGCCAGAAAGCTTGTTGGCGTTCCTTAGCCTAACAGATAAATCCGCAAGCGTACAGATGCCGATGTAGCTTTCACCTAGGAGTATTCCAGGGTATCGAATCCACGAGGAACGAGAAGTGTACTAGAAACGGCTCTGGTATATCCAGGGACGATGGGAGTGAAGAAGAACAGATAAGTGGGTAGAGGTAATCTAATGTCGACTTGCTAACCTCCTATCAGGAATACTTGATTCCTCTAGATGCTTCGACGGCTAGAACGGGAGAACCTCAGAACGGGGTGAGAGAGGGGGTTCTCCGGGCTCAGCACTACTGTTATGAGTACACCCGAACGTGGTGGACTACGAAGGACGGACAGGGCTGTCACCACCTGCCGCCTACCACTGCAGTTCCGTGGGGTGCAACACAACCTGAGGTAGCTAGCCAGCACAGGCACCACGCCTAAGCTTTCAGCTACTAACCTCCCCTCCCGCGAGTAGGGGAGGAAACCCCAAACAAGAGTCGCTGTCACTCGCGCAGACTCAGGTACCCGCAACTTGAGAAAGCATTCAAGAACTACTAATGTAAGGAGAGAAAGCAGTGAAGACAAAAGAAGAGGAACTTTACTCGAACTGAAGCTTCATTCCTCGGAGGCACAAAGTTGGAGAGGGGCCGGCACTTCGGCTCCTCTCCGGACTCTCACCTCACCACTCTCCCTATTTTCTAAGCTAGATAGGTAGCACTACACTACACTTGGACTTCTTCCTTTCACCATGGTGAGTTGAATGGGGGTGGAGGTCGCCTTTTATAGCCTTCCAAGGGTGGTATCATGCGTAGGGAATGACGCCAAGGACCTGCTTAGCTTCCACGCCAAAGGGGAGGAGTAACGGCCACGGTCATAGGCCGGCCGGCCTCATCCAGGCCGTTCGGCCTGGGTTGGTCGCCATTTGGCACCGCCTTTCTCCTGGACGGTCCTGATGCTCTCCTAATGACGGATGTGGTGGCGTTTGATCCACGCTCGGCAGTTAGAGGCCGGTCGGCCTAGGCTAGGCCGGCCGGCCTGGCTCTGGCCCCTCTCGGCCCTCCGTTGCACCGACACGCTCATGGACGGTTGCTTGTTGTCTGAAGAGGCGGTTCCAATCCAAAAGTTTGGTTTAGTCGCTGCATGTGGGCCTTCCGCTCCATGTCTTAGGCCTTTCGGTCTCAACTTCACTCATCCTTGTGAAATCCATGCTTGGGGGTACTCTGGTGACACACTAAGGCCATCTTGCAAAGGTTGAGGTGGTTTGGTGGAGGTCCAGGGCCGACCGGCCTTGTCCAGGCCGTTCGGCCTAGGTCAGGCCGACCGGCCGGACAGGTTTCGCCGGCGATTTTCCGGAGGCGTAACTTTCTCGTCCGGACTCCGAATTGGGTCATCCAAATATCCATTTCGATCAACTCAGAGAGCTCTTCGACATGGTGCTGTCAAATATGTGATTTGGGTCACTTTTGCACCATGTCCAGGTCTCCTTTGTCTTGGGATGAACCTTCACTTGCATGACTTCACTGATCTTGGTATTTATGCACCATATTACCTATATTTCCTTGCAAAACATATTGGTGTACAAAACTTGTAGGAAATCATTAGTTTAAATAAAATATTATATGAGCATCACTTAGTTCCTTTATTAAGTTGGGAAGGTTGGCGGTCAAAAGTAGCATATAGTGGCCGTCAACACTTGGTCTGGTTCCGCACGCGAGTGACGGCCAGCGCACGAGTGCGGGAGCGTCACGGTCGTGCTCGTGGCGGCGGCGGACGGCGAGGCTGGGCAGGGGCTCGGCGGCGCGAGCGGGTCAACGCGGGGATGTGACTGACACGAGCGACGGCACACGCAGCGAGCGAGGGCACCTGCAGGAAGACGAGCGCGACGTGAAGGCCGGCTCCTAGAGAGATAGGCTCTAGGGGCTGGCTCTACGGCGGGTTCATCGGCGAGGCAAGGCCCACGCCGGACAGCAAGGGAAGGAAAAAGGCGAAGGCTTGGTAGGCTCTCACCTTGGGCTCGACGTGGGGACAGGGCGACGCGGGTAGACGGCGGTGCCGTGGCGGCTCGAAACGGTGCCAGGGAGATGGCGGGGTGGAGCGGCGCAGCTTGAGGGCAGCTCCGCCTCCTCCTTCGTCTTTGCGTTGTCGTGGCTCTCGAACAGCGGCAGCGCACATGAGCTTGCGGTCGGTATCCTCCGTCTTGACGCGGCGCTCCTGCTTCTCCTCGTGACGGCGGCGTCGCGGGCGGCAGCGTTCTCCTCCTTGGTGCGGGTGGCCTCCTCTTCTCCCTTCATCGGCACGGCGCGGGGACGACTACGTCGCGGCGGCGGGGAAAAACGCGGCTGAGGCGGTGAAGTATGGTAGTGCGGGCAGGAAGGGTAAAGGGGAAGTATTCCCCAAGGCGGCGGCACGGAGAGGGAGCTGGGAAGAGCGGGGCAGCTGCGGCCTTTATAGCCCTAGGGCTAGGGCGACGTGAGGTTGGACGGTCGAGAGTCCTCGGCGTCCGGGCCGGGATGCGTGGGCGGCATCCGCGCGGTAGCGTCGGGTGCACGCTGGGCTCACGGGCGCGGCGCGCCGAGCTAGAAAGGGGGAAGGCAAGGTGGATCGGGTGACGCGGAGTGGCTGGAGCAGCTGGATTGGCCGGCACAGGCGGGCGAGCGGAGCTTACGCTTGGCGCCGGAAAAAAGCAAAGAGGGGGTGGCGCTCTGACGTGGAAAGGGGAAAAAGGTGGGGGTGACGAGTGGGACCCGTAAGGCGGTGAGAGAAGGGAGGAGGCCGGTTGATGGAGCTGGACCGAGCGAGTGGCGGGCCGCAGAGGCAATCTGGGCCAAGCAAAGGGTTTAGCGGCCGAGCGGGCTGGTTGGCTCGGCTGGGCCTCGCGGCCTAGGTGGGTTGTGGGCTGGGAGAAGGGTTAGCAGGCCGGCGGTTTGTGCAGAGGGTTAACGGGCCGAGATGGGTTAGATAGGTTCCATGTTAGAGTTAGGTTTTTGGTTTATATTTGAACTGAATTCAAATATAGACCACACTCAAATAAGTTCAAACAAATTCGAATAAAAACCAAATAAATTCAAATAAATCCATACGGAATTCCACAATCCCAGATAAGCTCCAAATCACATATGCAGGAACGTTAGAAATATTTCATGCACAAATTTAATTACCAAGAATTTTAGAGAGAGCAATTATCTTATATTACAAATACTTCATGTGTCACAACAATTCACGACAAAAGATTTTTTAAACTACGATTTTTCATTACAGGTAACAGACAACGATTTAGCGGGATGTTACAGCTTGGTTCACAAAATCTTCTGTCTTGCTAATCCACTCAGGTATTTTGTCAGCAAAGCCCGTGTACATCCACTCACGGTCGTCCATACTCTAACAGATCACCGAGATGTGTCAAACTCACTTGCATCTACCGGAATGTGTATCGTACTCTAATAGGTAAGGATAGGTCCTAATCCCAACCGAGGATGTGTAGATGGGGTTAGTTTCCATGCTCTACTCCTATCCAAGACAGAATTTCGGCGGCACCTCACCGCTGTTCTCCAAATACACGTCTCGGAAAGGAGATTGTGCATCCGAGAACAACGGGAGGTGATGCCGAAACTCTGTCTCGGATAAGAGCAGAACATGAAAACTAAACCCATCTACACATCCTTGGGCTGTCCAAAAAAATATGGACAATTCAAAACAGATACTGTCATATTTCAAACCGTATCACTTTCGAACGGGAGACGCCTAACTAGGTTACGTGACCTACAAACATGAATGAAAAGGAAGGGAAGATGCGGTCACCAAGTACAAGGACTGACGAAGCCAAGGAATGCATAGACGGGTCGTCGAAGGTGTACACGGCCCATCGGCGGAGCAACGGGTCCACGAAGGTGTACACGGGGCTGGTGGCGTCGCAGGGGGTCGAGGAAGCTGCTCCTGCAAAAAAACGCCAAAATTAAGTTAGGTAAAAATTTTGGTAGCACCTCCCCTGCAAGAGGAGGTTTCCAAAACCTGCAATAACAAGGGCACGATGGCCGATAACAACCTACACATCGGCACGATGGCCGACAACAACATATACATACATATCTTCATCCTAACACAATTTAACTTAACAAATTCATCTCTATTTAATTGACTAATACATTTCAATGTGTTCATCTCTGTTCAAATTGAAATGGAAGGGGAGATGCGCTCACCTAGAATGTGGGACGGCGCCGGTGCCCCTGCCAGGGCTGGGAACAGTGCGGGCAGGGGCGCAGCCGGTCGGAGACGGCGCCGGTGCGCCTGCCAGGGCTGGGAACGGCGCGGACAGGGGTGCAGCCGGCCGAGGACGGAGCGGACACAGGCACGGCGTGGGCACAGGGGGTGCTGCGGCGATCGGGGATCGGAGGAGGCAGCGATCCGGCACGGGGAGGACGACGCAGGAGAGGAGGAGGCGCCGGGGGACGGGGAGGACGGCACGGGGGAGGACGGCAGCGGAGCGAGGACGGCGCGGGGGAGGACGGCTGGCGAGGCAAGGGGCATGTCGCGGCGGTGCGGGGGAAGGCGGCACGAGGGGGGGACGGCGCGGGGGGCGTGCGAGGACGGTGCGGCGGAAGACGGCGGCGGGGGCAAGGGGCGTGTGGCGGCGGCGCGGGGGAACGACGGCGACGGCGACAGGCGCAGCGGCGACGGGGAGCAGTGGGTGTGCTGTACGTGTGAGTGTGTGTGGCTAAGTGTGAGCGAGACGGTAGATGACCGTTGGCCTGATGTTTGCCAAGTGCCTGCGATCTCGCACTCGGCAAACACCTCTGTTTGTCGAGTGTCCCAGTCAGGACACTCGGCAAAGCCCCGGTGTCCCATTATTTCACGCTAATTCACTTTTCCAAATTCAAAAATGTTATACAATTTTACTTTCAAAATAAGTTTCCAAATCTACTCAATAATGCTGATTCACTTCTTCTACGAATATCTTCATTATTTTATTAAGTCATACCTCGAAATCAATTTAGATAGTTAAAATTTTCTATAATTGTAATTAATAGATAAAATATATCAAATTGTTTCAAAAAAATTACAAAAATTTTAGATTAACTAAACCATGTTATCTATTGCCTATACAAAAGTTTATGAATCTAAATTCTATTCCAACTTTCAATTTAGCTACAAATGTAATAGAATCCATCTCAACTATACGAATCTTCTACGGACATTCTCCGGATTGTAAGGGTCGTATATGAAATATTGTTCAAAACTTTCTCTGCTATTTACCACAACCTTCACAGATGTTAACATGATATCCAGACAATTCTCATGTTGTTCAGATATTTTTTGCATTTTATATATTTTTAAACTACACGGTCACACAGGTTACACGTTAATGTTCATATGTATCGGCAATAAAATACTTAAAATTCTATTGATATTTTATGGATAAGGACTAACAATGGAGTAAGTAGCATGAATATTATTTTTGAACTCACTTTATTTCATTATTTAAGTCACTTGTAGTTCAAATTTGACTTATTTGAAAAAAAACCCTAGAAATAAAATAAAGTAAAAATAGCTAACAGACTAAAAAAATTACCACCTTTGAGTGTTAAGTACTAAGAGTTGTGTATGGAGAGAAGAAAAGGTTTGAGGTGGGTTGGAGGATTTTTTTTTTACTTCTTTGCTGAGTGCCATATGTGCACACACGGCAAAGAGGTGTGCTGAAATCTTTTTTTTTTAAGTTTGGCGAGTGTCTCCCTCTGACACTCGGCAAAGGGACTCTTTGCCGACTGTCTGCTAGTGACACTCGGGAAGGGCCGCCGCCGTCAACTGGACGTCCACCCGCCTGGGCACGTGAGGTTCTTCGCCGAGTGTCTAATATTGACAATCGGCGAAGGGCGGCCGCCGTCAACTCCCCGCCGTTTGTCTGCGTACGTAGCCGTCATGTGATGCCCTTTGCCGAGTGTCACAAGCCAACACTCGGCAAAGAGCTTCTTCGCCGAGTGTCGTGTTTTTGACACTCGGCAAATGGCTTCTTCCCCGAGTGTCTGACTTTCACCGAGTGTCAGTGGCTGGGCACTCGGCAAAGGGCTTGTTTGCTGAGTGCCCGCAATTTGACACTCGGCAACTCCTGAGTTTCCGTAGTGCACCCACCATCAGATATTCACAAGCCCAAAAGTGCCACCAGCGCACAAACATTTTTGACCTTAGTGGACGATGCCACCTCCACCTTCACCCGCGCTGGTGGCGACACCACCTACACCATCACCTTCTGCACCAGCACGACCAGGTGCGCCGTGTGGCGTGAGACGAAAGATAGAATCATAAAAATTGGATCGATGAGTGTTGGTTAAGCTGAACATGGTACCTAATTGCCTATAGTAATTAGTAGTCACTTGGTAGGCCAACCAAGCGAGTAGCCCAATCTTGCGTTGTCAAACCAAATCAAGCAAGGCCTTCTCGATAGCGGTCAGGCGGCGTCACCAGAGGTGTGTTCTGTCAAGTTTAGCGCACTCCTCAATTAGCTGCAGCAATGGCGTCGCGTCCTCACCGGCTTCTACCAGCTGCTGCCGCAAGCGTCATCCCGAGCTTGTGGACTTGTACGTGGTGGTCGAGGCGCTCGACACCCGCCGTGCTGCAGGGGACATATACTGAACCACCACCCATGCAGTGGAGGGGCCGCCTACAAAGTGCTTATTAAAATGTGTGAGAACGATGAACAGAGGAAGGGGAAAGGAGACGTCCTACAAGCGTGCCACGTACTCCCTCGGTTCTAAATATAACTAATATAAAGAGACAAACTTTTTCAACTTTGACCTAATCTATACTAAAAGGAGCGAAAGAATTTTGATGGTCAATCGTCAAAAGACACATTGATCCTCACGGGTCATGTACGTGAGCAGTTTTGACTCTTTCTCATACTACACATCAGCCTCTACGACTCTTTCTCACGCTATATTGGTCATGTACGTGAGCAGTTAAGACTCTTTCTCATACTACACGTTAGCCACTAGAACTCTTTCTCACGCTATATTTTTCTTAAAACATTTATGACATCGAATAAGTACCAGTTTCATAGTATAGTTATTCAGTATCATAAATCTTTGTAGTCACCTCTATAATTTTGGTTAAAGATAAAATAGTTTAACCTTCCAAAAAAATTAGAATGACTTATATTTGGAAACCGAGGGAGTAAGTATAAAAAGAAAACCGTGCCACGTGATTGATGGCTGTCCGCGTGGAGAGTTATGAACTGGCACTAAATGATTTAAAAAGTTTATGCATAAAAAATACACTTTCAGAGTTGATAGGTCTCCTGTGCATTTTGCTGTTTAGTCAATATATGAAAGACGAAAACTACTCGTTCGTTGCAATCAACTTGTCACCATTTTCGTTACTGCCACTACCGGATTCCATGGCTTTGCCGTGTGCCCGGTACACACGGCAAAGACTTAAATACACACGGCAAAGGCTTTGCCGTGTGTGGCACACGGCAAAGAGCACACGGCAAAGTTTGGACGGCAAAGGGGTTCTTTGCCGTGTGCCCAAGATCGGGCACACGGCAAAGGCTTTGCCGTGTGCTCCTCCCTTTGCCGTGCGCCGTGAACGACTAACGGACGGCCGCCGTTACTTACGCTTTGCCGTGTGCTACGAAACGTGGCACACGGCAAAGGCTACCCCTTTGCCGTGTGCTGGTCCACGTGGCACACGGCAAAGGCTACCCCTTTGCCGTGTGCTACGCCACGTGGCACACGGCAAAGGCTTACATGGCGGCACACGTGGCGCTCCTTTGCCGTGTGCTGTGGTAAAAGCACACGGCAAAGAGGTGGCCTTTGCCGTGTGCTTTTACCATAGCACACGGCAAAGGCCAAGACTTTGCCGTGTGCTTTTACCATAGCACACGGCAAAGGCCCAGCAACAGCACGTTTTTTTTTGTTTATTGTTACTTATACCCCCAAACAACTCAATCTTAAACAGTTTATATATCAATAACCATCACAGGCAGTTTATATATCAGACCGACCATCACAGGCAGTTTATATATCACAACGACCATCACAAGTCCATAAATGTCCATACAAGTCCATACAAGTCCATACAAATCCATACAAGTCCATACTAATCAAATAATACAAGTCCATACTAAGCAAATGATACAAGTCCATACAACTCACTGAGACCCAGGTGGCCGCGGCGGCTCCTGCGAGAAGGGTGATCCGTGAGGCTAACGGCGGGAACGGCGACGGGAAGCTGTGAGGGTGCGGCGTCATGCCGGGACGCAACTGCGGCCAAGGCTGGAACGGCGTGCCGGGAGGCAACTGCGACCACGGGTACTGCGTCCACGGTGGGGGGTGAGGGGACTGCTGAGGGGGTGACATGTCTACAGCGATCGGCCCATCGTTCGAGGCCGCGGACTGGTGAGGGGACTGCACAAATGATACAAAATCTAAATAATTCTGGTTTCATCCTAAGTCTTTCAATCATTCTAGGATCTAAGTCGGCTCTAAGTCATTATGAGGAATGAAAATTCAAAGTTGTGAAGAGACTCACAGGCGTAGCATCTCGAGCTGGTGGGGGCATGATAACTGGCGGCGGTGCTTGACCTACCACCGAACCAATGTTGTGCACGTACTGGAACATGTGCTCGTACTGCTGCCGCAGGGCCTCCCGGTCGGCGGCCTGCTTCCGCTCAAACTCGGCAATCAAATTCGCCCTCTCGGTATGCCAGTTCTGCTGCAGCTCTTCCTTTGCTGCTCTCACCCCCTCCGCCACCTGGGCTGCCATCATTTCCTGCACATATTCATGACATTGTTAACATACCAAACAATGGTTAGCGATAATCAATTAACAATAGGTAAAACACAAATACCTGAAACTGAGCCATCTGGATCTGTGTAGGGGTCTGGCGTGGGCGTATAGGCGGGGTGGAGTCCGTGGCACGGGCTTTAAGCGCGGTGAGAGTGGGAGTACTAGCCGTGTCCACTAGGCTGTTCGCAATCGCATACCGGCCGTGCTTCTTGCCTCCTCCTGACCTCATGAGGACTTCTCCGTCAAGGTCAGCACTGATCGGATCAAACTCCGGCCCATGGACCTCCCTTGCCATCTCTGTGTAGTCACTAAGGCGGCTGTAGGCAGTCGGATTGGAGTACGCCTCAGGCCCGTCATTCGGGTTGTACGTGTTCTCTGGGTCCGTCGCCTTGCCCTTGTGGGACAAAGCGTATGCCATGGCCGGGGGGCAAGGCTGGTTACCATGTGTCCGCGACTGCAAAAAAAACAAAAACAAAAACAAAAGGGAAAATGGTTATGAATTATTCAGGAGAGCTCATTAGAATTAAAAATTGAATTCACGTACCTATGTGTTCGCGAACGCCTGGAGGTTATGGTTGCCTTGATGATGTGATGCACCTGACATCATCAAACGCCGCCGCCGGAGCTCGTTGTGGGTCTCCTCCCACTCGTCCGCGAGCCACTTGTCCACCATCTTACCCCAGGCCGGAATTTGGGTCAAGCACCACCAAGGAACCGCCTGCACATCATTAAACACGTGACATATGACAAGACAAAACAAAGGGTACTTAGTATAAGAGAAGGAGTATATTTACCCGCATGAATTGCTCACGTGTCAACCGCATGTTTCTCGCCTCCGCTTTAGTAAGCTTCACCTTCATGTACTTGCGGTAGAAATGCACGACGGCTGCAATGCGCGCCTCGTAGTGCATATCTTGTACCAGTTTGTAGCAGGCATGGTGAGCCACAGCCTTGGCAGTCGCCTCGTACCCGTCGTCCCATCTAAAGAAATCCTGCACATTGATTGGATGTGATTATTTATAGAATGTTAGATGAATCTGATGTATTGAGCAATATAAAGTTTGAACAAGACTTACCCATAGCTCTTCCACCACCCGATGTGCCATGTTGTTGAACGTCCTGCCATCACGATCTGGGTGAGGGTCTACGGTGCAGGCGATGTAGTGCTCCCACGTGTACGCCGGCTCCTCTCGGCCGGCGAGCTGCACCAAGCCAGGGAAGTGTAGCTTGCACAAAAGCCCCAGGATGCCATTGGGCATGCGATTGTGACTACCTGGCGTGATCAGCAACCACCCCCTGCACAAGTGACGAAGACAATTTAGACGTTTCAGTAGTGCTAATAAACATATGAAAGGAAAAAGTAGTGAAAACATTTAAAATTTCTTACCTCCTCCCGTCGGGTCTAATTACCGGTCGGTTCGAGAAAGGTATCGGCCGATCAGGTATTCAATTATTCGACACACTTGCAGTTCAAAAGTTTATTTTTGCCGATAAATCCATGGAATCAAATAAATTGACTAAATATAGCAAAAATAACGAGAAATGTACCAAATCTTGACATGAAATACAGAGTACCGTATCTTGACACCACAAAAATTTGGAAAGGAATAGGACGGAAAAAAAATTATGCTTTGCCGTGTGCCGGCCCTTTACCGTGCGCCGGTAGACAGAACACACGGCAAAGGGCCGCGGCCGTGACTTAACTGTTACCTTTGCCGTGTGCCTAACGGATGGCACACGGCAAAGAGTGCTCGTTGCCGTGTGCTGGCCTTTGCCGTGTGCCCGCGGTGCAGGCACACGGCAAAGAGTGCCCTTTGCCGTGTGTTTATCCTTTGCCGTGCGTCCTGGGCCGGGGCTCACGGCAAAGGGTAGGGACGGCGTGTGCTGGGCCATTGCCGTGTGCCACGTGGTGGGCACACGGCAAAGAGTGTCCTTTGCCGTGGGCCCGCGTGCCGGCGCACGGCAAAGGGCCGTGCACACGGCAATGGCCCGTTTTCCGGTAGTGTACGTTCTCATAAGATTATCGATACACAACATGAAGAACAAAGATTAGTGCTTCTTGTGTAAAAGGAATTCCCGTTCACATAAACTAGTTAATTAGACATGGCTCCTCGCACGAAAAGACTAGTTATTTGCTTCAAAACAACCACTTCAAATTTTGTGTCAAGATTAAATTCCAACACATGAAAATGAATAAAATAATCCATAGTGACATACTCCCTCCACCTCAATCTCAAATAAATATTCGTTTAGCTTTCAAAATTTATCCGATAGAAAATGTTTTTTAGCTTGTAGTGACGCTCAGTGACACTCAAACATATCTAAGAGGTTAGATAAATCGTTTTCTGGAGATAAATTTATTAACTATTATTAAATAAAAAAAGTCTCCAACAGACTCATTAGCCGAAATTTAATAGCTCTTTGTCCCATCTTATTCCTTTTTTACTTTTAGAAAGCCTACCTCATTAGTCCAAATTTAGTAGTTCTTAATCCCATCTCATTCGTTCTTTACTTTTAGATAGCCTACTCCCTCCGTCCTGAAATACAAGGCATCCTAAGATTTTTAGGACAAATTAAGGATGTAGGCAAATGTCTCATATACCCTTAGCAAATGGTAATACAAGGCAAGTTTTCCAGTTAACAAGAGAAATATTTGGCAAGTTCTCAATTGAGTTGATTGAATACTTGCCAAAAACTTCTAGAATGCCTTATATTTAGGGACAAAATTTGAAGCCTAGGACGCCTTGTATTTCAGGACGGAGGGAGTACCTGATTAGCCCAAGTCTAGCAGCTCTTCATCCCATCTCATTCTTTTTCTATTTTTAGATAGCCTAACTCATTGGCCATTCAATACAGGTGTTGGAGTTTGTCAAATCGATTTTATGAGTAGCTAAATCAATAAATTTGGTAGTCTTTTTTGGCTATAATCTCTTGGAGATGCTACCAATAAAATGAATGTATGGCGGAACTTATGGAGCCAATCAAATTATCAAATGATGTACATGTCCATTTCTCATGCGGTAACATGAGTTTCAATATTGCAAGTTTGCAACTACTATGATATTAAACACGCGTACGTACGGTAACATGATCATTTCTCGCGAGATACTATGACGTGTCTGAATCATAGTACAAAATAGCCGGCTATAGCTCCGCTATCTCCCGCTATAGCTGATTTTAAAGAGGTGCCGCTATTTGCTTTTACGTGCAATTTAGCCGCTATTTGACGCTATAGCTCCATTTAGCCCGCTATTAGCTGTTTTTGGAGGTCTACCGCTAAATGCCTTAGCCCGCTATTTTGTACCATGGTCTGAGTTTTGCTGGAAAGCCACGTTTCTTCCATGGATCGGAGTAGTCTCATGCCTCTACCCTAGGTAAGAACCATGTCGCCGACGAGCATGCACCATCCCCGGTGATAGCATGCTTAAACAAAACCTTCCGGTCTTCCATGGAGTACACGCCCCAGGTGTTGCCGTCGTCCCTGTTGCACATTGCACAGTACCTCTTCTCGTCGAGGAAGTAGATGCAGTTGCTTCTGCATCCTTCCGTCTCCGACGACCGCACCGCGAACGACGACCCTTGGCTCACGAAGAGCGCCCGGTCGCCGGCCAGCTTCCTCACCTCCGTCCACCGCCGGCACGCCACGTCCAGCCTGTACACCTCGAAGCCGACGACGGAGGGGTGGTCGTCGACGTCGTGATCGCAGAACGCGAGGACCCCGCGGTGGTCGTCGTCCTTCTTGGAGGAGGTTAGCAGAACTCGCCGGACGAAGAGCACCTCCCCGCCACACTCGACGAGGTGGCCCATCGCCGCCGCGGCGGACGGGCACGGCGGCGCGAGCGAGAACTGCTCGAACAGGCTCGCCGCCGTGACCTTCTCCACCCGGAGCGGCGGCGGCGCGGCGGCGTCGACGGCGAAGACGTTCCCCTCCCAGTCCATCATGTAGAAGCAGCCGTTACAGCTTGCTACTGACGTGATGGCGTATGTCCGGTGCCCGCTCGCCGCCGCCGCCGACTTCGACCACTTCTCCTCGCCGCCGGCGCCGGCGGTGGTGCGCCGCCGCCAGATCAGGAGCTCGCCGGCGTCGCCGAGGGAGATGAAGGAGTCTGAGTCAGCGCCGCCGCCGGCGGCCAGCACGGGGTTGATCTGGCGCAGCCTGTCGACGTGGACAGTCCGGCGCGCGCCGGTGACCGGGTTGACGAGGAGGACGGTCGTCTCGCACCAGCAGAAGTTGGCGAAGGCGAGGTGGCCGCTGGGCAAGGCGCCGACGCACCGGAGGCCGTTCGTGTCCGCCAGGCGCACGCGGCTGGGGATCACCGCCGGCGGGTGGCCGCCGCCGCCGGCGTCCAGCGAGACGGAGACGACGGCGCCGCGGCGGCCGGAGCAGTTGATGTCCGGCGGCAGGTTGACGAACAGGTGCGGGACGGGCCTCGCGAGGCGCTCGGAGACGGCGGCGGCCCATGACTTGCAGACGGTGGCGAGGCGCGCCGTCGCGAGCGGGCTGATGCCGTAGAGGATCTTCTCGGTGAGGTGGAGAGGGAGCTCGGCTGGGCCGCCGGCGCCGGCGCCGGCCGCGCCGCCGCTCACCAGCTTGCGGCTGATGATGGTGTCGTCGGCGTCGCCGGTGCGCGAGGTTGACGTGGCGGCGGCGGCGGCCACGGCTTTGGTCGGCCCATGCCCATTCATCGCGAGCAAGGGAAAGTTGGAAGGCATCTTGCTCCAGCACGACCAGGTACGCCCCGTGGCGTGAGAAGAAAGGTAGAATCATAAAAATAAAAAATTGGATCGATGAGTGTTGATTAAGCTGAACATGGTACCTAATTGCCTATACTTAGTAGTCGCTTGGTAGACCAACCAAGGGAGTAGCGTAATCTTGCGTACGTTGTCAAACCAAATCAAGGCCTTCGACAGCAGCCAGGCAGCGTCGCCAGAGGTGTGCGTGGTCTGTCAAGCTAGCGCACTCCTCAATTAGCAGCAGCAATGGCGTCGCGTCCTTACCGGCTTCTACCAGCTGCTGCCGCAAGCGTCAGCCCGAGCTTGTGGTGGTCGAGTCGCTCGACACCCGCCGTGCTGCAGGGACGTACTGTCACTGTCAGGCCGCCTACGAGCTTGTGTGAGAACGATGAACAGAGGAAGGAGAGAGGAGACGTACGTCCAATAAGCGTGCCACCTGATTGATGGCTGCCCGCATGGAGAGTATGAATTCTATGGTAAATGACTTCAAAAGGGTTATACACTAAAAAATACATTTTTGGAGTCGGTGGACCTAAGTCACAAGTTAATAGATCTCATGTGCATTTCACTCTTTAGTCAACATATGAACACGAGAAGTACTCGTCGCAGTCAACTTGTCACCATTTTCGTTACTACGTTCTCATAAGATTATCGATACACAACATGAAAGAACAAAGATTAGTGCTTCTTGTGTAAAAGAATTCCCGTTCACATAAACTATTTCCTCGCACGAAAAGACTAATTAATTATTTGCTTCAAAACAACCACTTCAAATTATGTGTCAAGATTAAATTCCAACACATGAAAATGAATAAAATAATCCATATTGACATACTCCCTCCGCCTCAAATCTCAAAATAAAGGTTCTTTTAGCATTCAAAATTTATCCGATGGAAAATGTTTTTTAGCTTGTAGTGATGGTAAGTAACACTCAAACATCTCTAAAACTCTAAGAGGTTAGATAAATCATTTTCTAAAGATATTAACTATTATTAAATAAAAATGTCTCCAACATATTTCGTAAATAACCCTCCAAATTTAGTAGCTCTTCATCCCATCTCATTCTTTCTTTATTTTTAGATAGCCTACCTCATTAGCCCGAATTTAGTAGGTCTTCATCCCATCCCATTCTTTCTTTACTTTTAGATAGCTTACCTGATTAGCCCAAATTTAGCAGCTCTTCATTCCATCTCATTCTTTTTCTATTTTATATATAGCCTACCTCATTAGAGCAACTCCAAGAGACTCTCTAAATCCTTACTAATTGCTAGTTTTAGAGATTTTGATTAAAAAGGTACCTTCCAACAATCTCTCTATTTGGTTATTCAAACATAGTCACTCTCTATTCCAGATTTCTCGCTAGCTAAATACAAAAAAGAGAATAGCTCTCTAGAGTGCATGCATGATATGGAAAGGCTGTTGGAAAACGGGAAGATATAGAAAACATTTTTTATGCAAATGACTCTCTAAAGGATGATTTAGAGAGCGAGTTCCATTCATACAGCTGTTGGAGTTTTTCAAATCTATTTTATTAGTAGCTAAATCAATAAATTTGGTAGACTTTTTTGGCTATAAAATCTCTTGGAGATGTTCCCAATAAAATAAATGTATGGCGAAACTTACGGCGGAGCCAATCAAATTAGAGAAAATTCCCTCATTGCCACAAAAATTTAGGCCTCTTCCCTCAGTGCCACAAAAATTTCCAAACTTCCCTCAGTGCCATAACAATTCTACCCTATACCCTGTATGCCATTCCGTCACCTATTCCATCCAAGTGCTGTTAAATGAGGTGTGAAAAGACGAATTTGCCCCTGGCCCCACATGTAAGTGCCTTTCCTCTTCTTTCTTCCTTCTCTTCTCATTTCTACTTCCTCCATTCTTCTCCATTGATGAATAACACACGGCTCCAATCCTCCAACGCCGGCCGGCTCCTACTGCGTCCCCACCCCCGCGTGGCGGCTCCACTGCCCGAGCTCCTCTGCCGCCGTAGTGGCACCCGGCCGAGATCCCCGCGCCGCTCGCCTGGCCTCGCCGCGCGGAGAGAGCGAGCACCGCCGCCGATGCCGCCACAGGCCGCGTAGGCGGGCGCCTCCGCCGGGGCCTCGCCGCGCGGAGAAGGCGAGCTCAGCCGCCGGGACCCAGGAGCGCCGCCGCCGGCCTGAGCTCCTCGCCTCACCCGCCGGCGCTCTCCTTGCCTCATCTCCCCCAGTTGGCCGCCCCTGCTCCGACTGCCGAGGACGAGGAGGGTCGCAGGAAGGATGGCCGCCGAGGAGGACGATCGGCGTGGGGAGGATGGAGCAGCGCCGGCGGCGGAGAAGATAGAGAGAGAACGAGTGGGTGGCCGGGTGGGGGAGGATGGCCTGTGCGTTGCAGGCGCCGGCGGGGGTCCTCGCCCCAGCTCTCGCGCCGTCGCCGGCGGGGACCACGCCCCGGCACTCGCGCCGTCGGCGGAGGATCTCTACCCGGCCCGCGCGCCGTCGCCGGTGAGGGTGAGCTCGCTGCTCGCCCCGGCCCTCGCGGACAGGGGAGACCGATGGAGAGGACCAGAGACAAAAAAAAGAAGAAGAGAAAAAGAAGAAGAAGAGAAGAGCACTGACCTGTGGGCCCAGGGGTACATAGGTCTTTTCACATCTCATTTAACAACACTTGGATGGAAAAAGTGATGGAATGGCATAGAAGGTATAAGGTAGAACTTTTATGGCACTGAGGGAAGTTTGGAAATTTCTGTGGCACTGAGGGAAGAGGCCTAAATTTTTGTGGCACTGAGGGAATTTTCTCATCAATTATCAAATGATGTACATGTCCATTTCTCGTGCGGTAACATGAGCGAGTTTCAATATTGCAACTACTATGATATTAAACACGTACGGTAACATGATCATTTCTCGATCGTGAGTTACTGACGTGTCTGAATTTTGCTGGAGAGCCACGTTTCTTCCATGGATCGGAGTAGTCTCATACCTCTACCCTAGGTAAGAACCATATCGCCGACGAGCATGCACCATCCCCGGTGATAGCATGCTTAAACAAAACCTTCCGGTCTTCCATGGAGTACACGCCCCAGGTGTTGCCGTCGTCCCTGTTGCACAATGCACAGTACCTCTTCTCGTCGAGGAAGTAGATGCAGTTGCTTCTGCATCCTTCCGTCTCCGACGACCGCACCGCAAACGACGATCCTTGGCTCACGAAGAGCGCCCGGTCGCCGGCCAGCTTCCTCACCTCCGTCCACCGCCGGCCCGCCACGTCCAGCCTGTACACCTCGAAGCCGACGACGGAGGGGTGGTGGTCGTCGACGTCGTGATCGCAGAACGCGAGGACCCCGCGGTGGTCGTCGTCCTTCTTGGAGGAGGTTAGCAGAACTCGCCGGACGAAGAGCACCTCCCCGCCACACTCGACGAGGTGGCCCATCGCCGCCGCGGCGGACGGGCACGGCGGCGCGAGCGAGAACTGCTCGAACAGGCTCGCCGCCGTGACCTTCTCCACCCGGAGCGGCGGCGGCGCGGCGGCGTCGACGGCGAAGACGTTCCCCTCCCAGTCCATCATGTAGAAGCAGCCGTTACAGCTTGCTACTGACGTGATGGCGTATGTCCGGTGCCCGCTCGCCGCCGCCGCCGACTTCGACCACTTCTCCTCGCCGCCGGCGCCGGCGGTGGTGCGCCGCCGCCAGATCAGGAGCTCGCCGGCGTCGCCGAGGGAGATGAAGGAGTCTGAGTCAGCGCCGCCGCCGGCGGCCAGCACGGGGTTGATCTGGCGCAGCCTGTCGACGTGGACAGTCCGGCGCGCGCCGGTGACCGGGTTGACGAGGAGGACGGTCGTCTCGCACCAGCAGAAGTTGGCGAAGGCGAGGTGGCCGCTGGGCAAGGCGCCGACGCACCGGAGGCCGTTCGTGTCCGCCAGGCGCACGCGGCTGGGGATCACCGCCGGCGGGTGGCCGCCGCCGCCGGCGTCCAGCGAGACGGAGACGACGGCGCCGCGGCGGCCGGAGCAGTTGATGTCCGGCGGCAGGTTGACGAACAGGTGCGGGACGGGCCTCGCGAGGCGCTCGGAGACGGCGGCGGCCCATGACTTGCAGACGGTGGCGAGGCGCGCCGTCGCGAGCGGGCTGATGCCGTAGAGGATCTTCTCGGTGAGGTGGAGAGGGAGCTCGGCTGGGCCGCCGGCGCCGGCGCCGGCCGCGCCGCCGCTCACCAGCTTGCGGCTGATGATGGTGTCGTCGGCATCGCCGGTGCGCGAGGTTGACGTGGCGGCGGCGGCAGCCACGGCTTTGGTCGGCCCATGCCCATTCATCGCGAGCAAGGGAAAGTTGGAAGGCATCTTGCTCCCTGGATCTTGTGTGGATATATATAGAGAGAGAGCTTGATTTTTGGGATCAAAGGTTTGGAAAGTCGAGATCCCTAAACAATGCGCGGAGGGTTATTAATCAGTTTAGTTCCCAGGAGAACGAAACAAGTCGAGAAGAACTGCTTTCTAATCATGGAGTATATACCTACCCGTTCCGAGACGGTATTAGGATTTGACAGTGTTTATCCGAGTCAGCACCTGAGTACTATACGTCATATATAACCCTCCTGGCCCACCTGACAGCGTGCCTAATCTCGTCTGGTGAGAGAGAACACAAATCAATCAAATAAACGGAGAGAGCATTCGATCGAGATTAAAAAGATCAGCAACCATGCATGGTCTGACATCAAGGAAACGAAATCATCGTGGAGAGAGATACCGGAGACGACCCGGGGATGAGGGCGACGAGCCTGCGCCGTTCCGTCGAGGACGAACTCCGGCCACGCCAACGGCGATCAGACTCTATGGGCAGATCGAGGCGAGACAGCAAAGCACGATTCCTCGCCTACTCCTCAAATGAGGATGTGCCTGTCAAGTGAGATTGCAGTGTGGGGCAAAGGATAAATAAAGGCAGAGCGGAGCGACAGGGCCACAGCGGCGCAGAGGAGGGACAACGTTTGGACCGTCGTTTGCTCATGTTCTGTTACAGTAGCTTAACGATTCTCCTCTTGAATCACAATTCGCAAATGAGATATTTTACTGATCAAGAAAAATGCTGGAGGCTTTTCGAGAGGCGGCAGCAGCTTCACACATTCCAGTGTTTACGGCAGAGCCTCAGTGTTGGCCTCGATCTGTGTTCCTATCATCCTTGTTTCTTTGTTGAATGCTGGATATAGCTTCAGAATCTGGGCATATGCACCAAGTGGGTCTTTCTGGTGTTTGTAGACTTCGTTGGTGTGCATGGAGCTTTCCCTCTTTCTAGGGGTTCGCAACTTTCTCTCCTTTTTTCTGCCATGCTTTTCTATTTGTCTTTTAGCGTAATCATGATATACTGATTGCTTGGCCAAAATCGATTCCTAGTGACCTTGTGAGGTATCTGTTGCTTTACAAGTAGATATGGCATCCTTATCGAAAAAAGAAAAGGTAGATAGACCATCCTCTCCTTCGAACAATTCAGGAAATGGGCTAACGTGTTCATAAAAAAATTACCGCCAAATTCATATGGTTGAGTTGGCAGAGATTTGCTGGGCCATCTGAAAAACCAGAAATCTTGTTTGCTTTGAGAAATAACCAGTTAAATCTCCTAGTAACATTGTTTGCTTTGGCTCTGCGACTTTACTTTACTGGGCAGGTCTCTAGAAGACTGATGACAAGCAGCTGGTGGAGATAGGCACTGAGGCAATGAAGGCGACTGGCTCTGGCGTTGCATCCTGAGGAAGCAGAGAGGGATGATACGTGAGAAGATGATTCGGAAAAGATCTCGTCAAGATGACCGTAAAGGCTGATGGGTTTAATCTTTTGTAGTAGCAGGTTGTTGTGGGTTAACAAGTAGACTTTCGGCTTTTAGCTTAAACTGGGCTCTGAGCGCCCTGTGAGCTAGCCTATCCGAAGCGGATTTACCTAGCAGTTCGTCTAGGCGGTTTTACTGAATTGAACGCAGGTGGAAACTTCTGTTATTTCGTTGCTCTGATAATGAAATTCGGGCATAGCCCTTAACTAAAAAAAAAGTAGGTACCTTTGTTTAATTTTCTATTTGCTCACACTGGAAACCTCGCATGTTTGTTGTATTTTGTTCTCCATGCAGTGGTTGTTTCTTCTTTGATGGATTATTACAGGAAACAGAAGAGAAAAAATGCTGCCTGTTATTCCATAGCTCGTGATCCAATAGACACATAATGTTGTTTCATTGAGTTTTCCTTCGTCTTTCTTCACTGTTTGCTCCTTGAGGCATTCTGAAGGAAGTGCAGTTAACTTATATATATATTCCATATCACTTTTGCATTCTTCTCAGAATCAGAAAAATAATACACTAATTGAGTACATGTCCTCTTGGTGTATTTTCACGTACGTAATGCGGATCTGCACTCTATTATTATTGGATACATCCTGCTGGAGCAAGGTTCAGTGTTAGTTTTCTGCCTAGCACTCTGGAAATTGGAAATAGAACAAAATGTTGCATGGTTACCATTTTTTTGTCTCAGCCTCTCAGTTGGTATGCCACTATTGGATTAGATATTTCAATGAATGGCCTAGAGCATCTTGTATTAAAGGTCAATTAGTGTTGTATACTGTATAGTCATATAGTAGACTATATTTTTCAAGGAAGCAATATTATATTCTATTAATTGTTGTTGACACCGTTTTTTGACACATGGCAGAGCCGACGTCAAAAATGAAAGGGAAAGGTGTTTTGGAATCGGACGACGTGATGGTTCCAGAAATAGGAATCGGATGAAGGGAGGACTCTATGATCCGATTTGAGAATATAGGAGCCGATCCGATCTGTATGCAGAATTGGCAGAAGAATTCTTTGTTGCTGCCGAGTTCTGTCGAATCCGATGCAATATGAATTACAGGGGAATCGGTAAAACGGAAATGGGGCAATTGAGAGAAGCAAGGCATCGGCCATTGTCTCTCGTGTTTGTAAAGTCGCAGGTGACAAGGAGGACTAAGCATGCGTGCCGATCACAAGTATCAGCTAGTTCTTTACCTCTCAGGTTAATTAAAGGATGTCATCAGCTTAATAAAAATCGGCCCGACATGAAGAGCCGATGTGTGGTGCAAGGATGCAGGTATACAAGGTGGAAGCAATTACGTGCATGCAAAGATTGATTAGAATAAAGGAAGTGCCCATCACGTGAAAAGAACAAGAGTCCGGCTTTGAAGAATACATAAGAGAGGAAATAATCTTATAAGGTTTGGCCGTATTATGCAAGAGGATAAAAAGTGGCATATCTCTTAGTGTGTAGATGAAGTTTTCACGTAAAAGGAAGAAAAGGGAAGTTACACTCGGATACGAAGGAAGAAGGAGGTTATTTGGGCAAGGGAAAAAGGAACACACTCGTATTAGATTTAGTTTGTACGGTTAAATAGATTATATAATTGGAATATTTTAATAGGGTTTAGTTCTAAGAGTAGATATACGTGATATCTTTTGTTTACGCGTGAAAGGAGTCATGTTCTTTTGGTTAAAGACCAGCCGCCCTATCTATTGCGGGTGACTAGCAGATGTAAGTTTTTTTTTATCACAGCATCAATAATAAACCTCTTTTTTCAGTACTTCTACTTTTCCATACCGGCGGCTTCGCCAACCTTTTAATTTTCTTCACGAGTTCGTCGGGCTGCATCGCATCGATCTCCGGCTTGCTTGTAAGTTCCGCTTTTACCGAGTAATTTCTAGGCTTTAACCTCTGGACGTATCATTGAGGTTTCGTCTAGATTTATTCAACAGTTATCGATATCTGCTAGATCTGCAAGTTTTATATCAATTGTTGTTGTTCTAGTTTTTATTACCAATTTATCCTGTTTAGATCTAGATTGTTGTCGGCTCATTATCAAGTGATCTGTCCAGTATATCATCAGCAGTTACAGCCGACTAGATCTGTTTCTAAACGTTATTCACAAAGTCTCAGCTAATCTGTTAGCCGTTTCTTCTTTGCTTATTGCGTCTACACGGATTATCTGCATAAGCTCGGTTACAGCCGACCGCTTGCACAAAGCGTCACGCTCTCAGTCAATTTAATCAAAAGATCTGTCTCGGTAGTCAGTCGATTCGGCCAGTATTTTACGATATGGTATTCCTTGTCAATCAACAGGTCAGATTGACTGGCACGCCTCAGTTTTCAAGGCCACGCCTTGCTTCGTGTGCTAGCGCATCTGTCTCCGCCTGATTTTTGCGTCAACAATTATTTATTTGTTATGGTGTGGGGTGTTTTGCTTCGCAATATTCTTTTCACGGCTCCACCGCGTCGTCCCCGCGTGGGCTGAATCGAGCGGACAGCAGCCAAGCTGCCGCCGCTGCACATTAAGAAAAAAGAGTTAATATTTGGTCAGTTTCGCTGGTGGATAATTTGGCTTGTTATGGCTGATTTTAGTTGTTTTAATAGTATTTTGTGAGGGAGAAGATAGAATAAGCCATAACAAACTCGCTGTGGAAAGTGGCTCGGCATGGATGTGGTAGCATGGCCCATTAGCAGTAGAGGGACTACACCATCTATTAGTCCCGTATTGCTAATGGACGAAGGGATGGGAGGTTTTCCTTCTCATATATACGTGGGAGGGGCAGGGGGCGCCCCCAAGCAAGTTGTGTCGCCCCAAGCCCTAGCCGCCCCTCTCTGGCCGCCGCCTTCTCTTCTCTCGCTGCGCGCGCCCGGGTGCTGGCACACCGGCGCTCGGCGTTCCATCCTCGTACATGTGGATACCTCGGAGGTGCTACGCTTGGAGCACTGGGACGAACCGCACGTGCCGCAGGACCAGACGAACGTTCGCAACTTCATGACACTGCTACCTCGACGCACTTCTCTACAGCGAGACGGTTCCGCTGCATCTGCGCGTCTAGTGGTAACGATCTGAGATCTATAACTGCATACTGCAGTTGTTCCTACTTTTGGGGTACACGGTTTGTATTGTGCTACTGTAGCCTCCCCGAATCTCTACATTTCTCAGGCGGGCGACGACAGTGCTCTCAACGTCGTTCCTTCCTTGGAAGCATCAGCTTTGGAGAACATCTGCCGGCCTTTTCTTAGTGGCTCATCTTTGGCATGGTGGCGCTCTTGGTTGTCACGATGGTGGGGTTCTGCGTGAGGATGAGCGAATCTCCCTTCTCTCTCGCCCTCTCATCCGCAACCTTTGCCTGTGTTGACGTTCGGGGGCCCGCACGTCCGGTGGAGTGCTGCTTAGGTAGAGTTGGGCAGTGCACTTGAAACTCCATACTAGCCTAGCGGTGATCGGTCATGCATAGCGGTGACTGGCTTGGTGCGTTCTTCCCCTCAGCGGATTGTCTGGCTTCCTTGACGCATGGTGTTTTAATCCTTACGGATGAGTTGTTTCTTCTGGTCGGGCCACTGCAAGTTTGAGACTCAACGGACAAGGTGTTGCGTTGGTGGTCGAGTTTTGAGAGTCGTGGCCATGTTGATGACCCAATCCAACCAGTCGGGCTTGAATGATGTGCCATGTTGACGACCCAATCTAACCGGCTTTGTGTTGTGGTCGTGTTGATGTCTCAATCCAACCGGCCAAGTTTTAGTTTGTCTTACTTTTCTTTTGTTTTCCTGGCTATGATCTTAAAGGGTTGTAGACTTGTATTTTTCTGCTATATCAATATAAACTCACACTATCTTGATTGGTTGGTTAAAAAAATTAAGGGGCTGCTACTAGATGTCAGAGAAAGATTCTCTATATTGTACGCTGGAGAGGGAGCGCTGGGAAGAGTACCTTGGCTCTAAAGCTTTTTTAGGCAACCGGTTCTTCAAATAAAATAGGACTAGGTGATACTCTTGTTGCACGAATTTTTAAACAAATTTTAGGTAAATTTGAAGTAAAAATACTAAGGTGATGGTATGGAAACATTGTTTACAAATTTCATAATACATGAAAACATGTTCATTTTATTGAGAGAGAACAATTCTTAAATGATTGATCCACTGCGTATTTCTACTGGGTGAATTTTGTAGCATGGTACTCACAAAAACTAATAAATTGCATACATGGGTGCTGGTTATAGAAACTCGATAGAAGACATAAACAGCAGGTGATTCTAGTGGATGTCGTGTATGTTGAAAAAAATAGAGTTAATGACTCTTAATGGGGGTGCATCTACATGGGTTATATAGATTTGTTTTAGGCAATCCTATAGGAAAGGGGCGGTAGGGCACTACGCCAGAATCGATTTGTGCTGACAGCGGTCATTTTAAACACTGGCGGGCAAAGTTGTGGTCTGCCAGAGTGCTGACGGGCGCCATATCCACCAGCACAAATACGATTTGGCCGTCAACACAGATCGTTACTGGCCTAGTGGGGCGCGGGGAAGGGGAGGGTGAGGAAAGTTAGATAGAAATGGCTGTCTTCTTAGAGTAGGGATCAACATGCTTGCTATATGCTGGAGAATTTGTTCTACGCTACATAGCACCTACTCCCTCCGTTCCAAAATAGATGTCATTCTCGCTTCCCGAGAAGTCAACATTTTCAAAATACCGACAATTATATATTAAAATATATAAATATTTATGCTAAGTAATTAGTATCATTGGAAAGATCTTCAAGTCTAGTTTTTTAACAAATTTATTTGGAGATGAAAATGTTGCACGTTTTTTCTACAAATCTAGTCAAAGTTGAAAAAGTTTGACCGGCACGCATCCCATAACGTCATCTATTTTGGAACGGAGGGAGTATATGACTTGTCCACTTCATTTTTTTTCTTTTTGAAGTTCTGCATAGCACTAGATGACGTGTCCGATCCATTTCACTTTTTTTGAACGGATGCGCACCAGGCTTTCCATTGATAATAAAGATGAAAGATACAGCCGGCTAACCGATAGGAATAACGCATTACTCATGATGCGCTAATAAGCCCGCAGGATATTTTGCACCGGCCTGCACCCAAAGTTCGTGCCTCTTCCTCGACTTACACCACGAGGACAAACCACTACAGGAAATAGGGTATTTGTCATATGCCAGGGCACACGGCAAAGCCTGAAAGGCACACGGCAAAGCCTTTGCCGTGTGCAAAATGGCACATGGCAAACACTGCGACGGCAAACAAGATGTTTGCCGTGTGCCAGGGTACTTTGCCGTGTGCCTTGTTTCCCACACGGTAAAATAAAGTTAATTGACGGCAGACCCCGGGGAACGGCTGTTTGCCGTGTGGTGCAAAATACGTTTGCCAAGTGTTTGCCGTGTGCAAAGGTCATGGCACACGGCAAACACTGGATGTTTGCCGTGTGCCAGATGTTTGCCGTGTGCCAGCCTTTGCACATGGCAAACAGCCTTCCCCCGTCCAAATTTTTGCTGTTTTTCTTTCAAATGTCCCCCAAACAACAAAAACAATCACATGCAGTTCATATACATTATAATTAGCATCCCAAGCAGTTTATATGCATCACAGACAATTATATATCGCTTCATCAGCTCACAAACACCATAAGCCATACACGGCCATAGAAATTCATACAAAGTCCATAAACAAGTTCATATACGGTCCATACGAGTCGATATGAATTCAAAGTTCATAAACAAGTTCATACAACGTCCATAGTCCAGAACAAGTTCATACAAAGCACACGTCATAGAAAACCACAAGATACATACCGCTCACTCGTCCGCCGGCGGCTGAGGCGGAGGCGGAGGTTGCATACCCCAAGCCCAGGGCGGCGGCACCTGCGACGACGACGGCGGAAGCTGACACGGCAACGACGGAATCGGCGCCCACTGAGGCGGAGCCCCCTGCCACGGCTGAGTCGGCGGCCCTTACCACGACCGAGCCTGCATCCCCTGCGGAGACGGCCACTGACTCCACGAAGGCGACAGGTCTGGGTTGATTGGCCCTTCATTGGATGCCGCCGATTGATTCTGTCCAAAGTTGAAGATATTGAATGTGTTAAGCTAAGTGATTTTACTAAGCCATTGGTTTGTATACTAAGTTGTAACACCCAAAAATCCATCACAAAAGAAATCTTTGAAAAAAAATTCGATTTCTTTAAGGATTTAATAAAGTAACAAATAAAGCTTGGGCTATAAATATTCAAACAACATTTAAAAATAATTTTAGAATCAACAAGTGATTGATGCATCCATGCTGCTGCATTCTATTTTGAGTTGTTCGAATTCAAATTTGGTTGAATTCGAATTTAGTTTGAGTGTTGTTTGTTTAAATTCAGCGTGTCCGCTTTTGCTCCCTGATCTTCTCGGCCCGCTCAGCTTCGCACCCTCTCCCTCTCCTTTCAGCCCAGCCATAGCAGCAGCACCGCGGCTGTGGCAGAACCACTCAAATTAATCCGGCTTAAGTGCGCTAACCTTCCATTGGTCATCACACAATTAAATCGGAGTAATCTGACAGTCTGTCGGGTCGAGCCCGATGCAACCACGAACAGTTACCTCGATCGAAACAAGTCATACAAATACCCACTCGAAGGTGGATCCCAGAGATTACAACACAAAATGAGTTTTGTTGTAAAACAAAATTTCAATTGTCACGTTGCTTCAAATCACAACATCTCTTTCACAATTCTGAGGATCTTCTCCCGAGAAGTTTTGGTTTGTAAAGAGGCAATGCGTCAACTTGCTCGAAACCTTCTACAATTTTTACCATAGCCTCTACGTATGAAAACATGACATCACACCAAAATTTATATTTTTTTGACCTTTTTGTATTTTATAAAGTTTTTAAACGAACCGAGCCCAAATTCGGGCACATGGTAAGCGAGCAATATATTCGAAATTTGATTCCATCTAATGGACATGGCATCATATTAGTTTTAAGAATCCGTATAACATTTTTCCAAACATTACATTACATTATTCGAAACACTTACAGTTCAAATTTGCCGTATCGGCAAAATTAAAAATAATGATATAAAATGATTAAATATAGCAAACAGACCGGAAAATATGCACAAAACTAACATGGAATAATACATGGTCAAAGAAGTTAGCAAAAAAATTTGGAGACAAAATTCAAATTTTTTGCAGCCTGTTTGCCGTGTGCCTGCCTGTGGCACATGGCAACAGGCCGCTTTGCCGTGCGCCGCCTGTTTGCCGTGTGCCACGTGGCAAGGGCACATGGCAAACAGGCAGGCTTTGTCGTGTGCCTGACACTGGCACACGGCAAAGCTGACGGCCGAGGCAACGGCCGTTTGGGGTGGCCTGTTTGCCGTGTGCATGCCGTTAGGCACACGGCAAACAGGCCACTTTGCCGTGTGCCAGTTGTTTGCCGTGTGCCACGTGGCTAGGCACACGGCAAACAGGCCGCTTTGCCGTGTGCCGGACTGTTTGCCGTGTGCCTGTCTCGGGCCACCGTGTGCCACGTGGGCAGGCACACGGCAACACGCTTGTTTGTCGTGTGCCCGCGAAGTGGCACACGGCAAAGCCTTGGGCACACGGCAAACACTGTGATTTTCCGTAGTGAAGGTTGGGGTCTCTTGTCATCTGAAATCCCGCGCATTCCGTTGAAGCCACAGCTCCAAGATGATTGTTTTTAATTAAGGAAAAATATCCGGCTTAAACATTGACATGTGAATGTCTACGACCAAAACGAAATAAAAATTATACGAGTACTTAGACTCTGAGCCTCAAAATGAGGAATAGCAAACACAAGAAAAAAAAGACTAAGAAGGAAAACTAGATAGACTAAACTTCAAACTTTTTCTATGTCCTTTCTTCAATCTTGCATTGGTCCTTGTGCAGCAACAAAACCTCATATCCATTGTGTACTCAGAAACTATTGATATTAGGATTGTCCAGCTAGTCATGTGCTACCTGATAATCTATGTCGTCTAGAAACTGCACTGAGTCGATCTCTACTATGAACTCCCTGTCACTCCACTTCAACCACACTGAAAAACAAAATTGAGCACCACCAAAAGTTCAAGCTCACCGTGGTTATGCCATCCCAATGATTCCAATAAGATGTCCCAACTGGAAAGCAACGTCAAGATGCTACTGCCGCCCGAACCAATGAATTGGTTATTCGGTTTTCACCTGAAAAATATCCATGTATTTTAAAGTTCTCATAGCAACGCCTTCAAGAAGGAAAACGATGCTCAAACAGAACCGTCGTCGCCAGCAACTGGTCGAAGACCAAGCCGGGCTTTTCGCTGAGAACCTGTACACCAAAACACGACCACCAACTAGTGTCGGCCACCATCGCAGACGCACCTTCTTGAGCCACCAAACTCCCATGCACACATCGGCGCTGCTGATAGGCTACTGATTCGCCTGGTCGCCCCCCGACTCGGGCGACGGCTAGGGTTTGCCACCGCCGCCGCCTCCCACACCTCCACTCCACCTCGCCCGCCGCCGGAGGGTGGCGCCGGAAGTCCGGTTGGCCCCTAGGATGGTGGCGGCGGGGAGTTCCTCCATCGATTTTGGCTGGCTGCGTGCGGATCTGGGCGGGCGGCCGCGCGTGGTGACGGCGACGGCCCGACGCCGGCGAGCCCGGGGCGACGGTGGCTGAGGTGTGCAGGTGGTGTGGGCGGCCTCATGTGCGGAGCTAGGGGCGCGGGGCGCGGTGCGGGCGGCTCCGTGGCCGCGGGGCGTGGCGCGGCCGGCCACGGCGGCTAGGGGCGGCACGAGGTCCGCGTGCGCTCTGCACGCTGCGGGGGCCTGCAGCTCAGCATCGTAGACGCTGCATGCGGGAGGTGGAAGATGCAGGGTGCACGGCGTATGGTGGTGGGTGTAGTGGCGAGGTGGCCGGGGTGATGCCCCTGTCCACCTTAGTGCCCCGTTCTCTTCTCTCGCCGAAGATGCAGGTTTGCACAGATTTGCGGCGCCGTCGTGGTGGTGGTGCTGGGGTGGCCTGGGTACTGCCATGGCACTGTGGTGGTGTTGTGCATGGTGCCGGGCGACCTTCCGTTGCTTGCTCTGCGGAGGCGATTGGGAGGGAGTTGCATGTTGTGCCGGCGACACAACTTCCCATTTCAGTGCAGGATGGTTCGTCTGCGTGCAGCAAGCTTGGCATTGTGCTCTGGGCGAAAGCCTTTGCTGGCATTCTTGCTAGTGGCAATGGCGACGGCGCTCTCGAGCGTCGTTCTCCCCGTTGGGGGCGTCATTGTGTAGCCGCCATGCTTGCTACGGTGGGTGTCTCAGGGTGAAAACCTGATCCAGCTTTGGATAAGCGACGGTGGCGCCTTCGGCGTCGCAGCCTCGGTGGAGGCGTCGCTTCTTGAGACCCTGCTTGGCATGTGTCATGTTGGGGTCGCCGGTGGTGGGGAAGGTAGCCATGGGTGTTGGTGGCTCGAGGGTGGTGGTGGGTGGCAGTGATGGTGGATGCCCGTGCGCTGTGTCCATGTTGGCGAGGAGGGACAGAGGGCCCATGGGTGCTGGAGGGCTTGAGCTAACGCGCAAGGTGTAGTTGTGATCTTGGTGACGGCTGAGCAGAGGTGATGCTCTCAAAGCGGTTTCAGATATTTGAGTCCTTGGCAGAGGAGTGGCCAGGATCAATGGTTTTCATTGGTACTGCAATGGGAGTGTTCACTGATGTATCACTGGAGCTGAGGGATCGACGATCGCGTGTAGGCGGCTTGAGGATGATAGCCCCATGGTGGAGGAGCTTAGGCGACCGTTCCAGCTTGCAGCAGGCTACGACTTCGACGTGGCACAGCGTTGGTGACGACGGCGCAGGTGTCGATGGCTTGCTTCGAACTCCTCTCCCAAGTGGTCGGGAGTGGTGGTGTGTTTGTGTCATGTGCGTTTGTTCTTGTGATCGGGGGTTTGTGTGTGGTGGTGTGTGCTTCAACGCGTTATGTACGATTGTTTCTTTTTCTTATATGACATAGCAGCGCTCCTGCTTCAATTTTAAAAAAAAACATCGGCGCTGCTCAAGGCTGCCCACCTCCCGAGCCCCGGCTGGCCACCACGGAGGGAGGCTCATGTGGGGCACCTCCACCAGATCCGGGACCAGCTGGCCGTCATGTGAGGCGTTGAGGAGGGAGGGTCGGACGAAGACGGCGTCTAGAAGACTAGAACACCGCCGCGCGCACACGCATCCTCCGCCATGCGGCCAGAGCCCTGGCGGCTCACAACCATGCCCAATAAGGCAAGGCTGCTAGTGTCGCCCCTCTCCAAAAGAAGACCATGGAGGCACGAGCCCGCTGCTGAGGAAGCAGATCCGACAGAGGAAATAGTGGATTCATCGAAGCGAGTGCTGGCCGTCAGAGGGCCGAAGCTGCCCCTGCCATGTCAGAGAAGATGAAGCACCTCACCGTGGTTTGTCAGAGGAAAAGGAAGCACTACTAAAAAAACATTTACAAAAGTGTGGGTTTTTTTAGTCGACTAAAAGCCGACGCGCTCCTTAAAAAACGAGCGTGCTTTTGTAGATAAGGGCCGCCCCTGAAATCAGTTTTAGAGGCATGTCCATGCCATGACCCGCCCATAAAAATGGTGCCATTTCTAGAGTCGGGTCATGCCATGCGCGCCCCTAAAAATAATTTTCTAGAAATAGTTTCACGCAAATAAATTCATATCTTTTTCGTATGATCTTGGATGAAGATAAGTTTTATACGAAAATTGTAGAGCTCGACAAGATCTAAAACTTTGCAGTTGATAAGTTTTTCGTTAGAGAATGTTTGGTGCCTCAAAATATTATTATAAGCTCTCTAATCTTGAAATATAGACTTTGTTGGGCCAAAAACTTGTTGGGTCGGCCCATATATGGTTAGAGGAGTGGGCTATAGAGCGTAGTTGGGCTTTGTAGATGGCCATAAGAAAGAAAAAATTATTAAAAAAGTGCAAAATACATCCAAAATGTTTTAAACTTGTCCACTTAATTTGAATTGAAGTATATCACAAACAGAAAATGCGGTCATAATATTTCAGTAAGTATAATTATACAGAGTGTACAGTTTTAAGTTTTGTTCTAAGTGTTACATGAAGTAGTGTAAAAGATATCTAAAAAAGTAGTGGAAGAGATGTGTTTTTTAATACAATCTATTTCATGCCATCTCGTATGAATACAATATTTATATCAAAGTAGATTGCGTAAAGTACATGCAAAGTAGTAAAAATTTCGGTGCACGTGGTGTACTGCGCGGCGTGCCAGTCAGCTTGACCATTCAGCTGACGAGGTGTACGATGGCGTCGTATCGGCCAGTTAATAGAATTAGAATACTGGGTCGACACGGCATGACGCCGTTGGGTTTCTCATCTTATTGCAGCGAGAGCCCTCAGCCAATAAAAATTAAACTAATACCACCACCAATCTTTCTAGGTGAAACGACAGCGATGCGCCCGGAAGTTGCAATCTAGAAACACTGATAGCAGGACATCAATCTAAACTTCACAAGCTGATAGTTCTATCCACAATAATACTAAATCTCAACAGCATGGTAACCAAGATTTAAGATGCAACAGGCTATTAAACAATCTATCGTCTATTTCAATAAGACAAAAGCTATCGAAGCCAATTTAATATTAAGACGATAGATACAGCCGATGCAATCTTAACCAAGGCGAGGTAACTGGTGAATACCGTAGATCAAGACGGAAGCGATGCGCCATAGGTCGGAGATCCGAGGTACTCGATACATTGGTATAACTTTGGACTTATCCCTTCGCCGCCCATAGATAAGACATTGCAGCCCGCGTTGAGTGCCGAAGCTTCACCAATGATTAAAATAAAAACATTACAGAAGATAAAATGGGTGGCGATGCGCCAAGTTATATTGATCGGGGTACATATTTATACCCGAACCTCCCTAGACCTCCTGCGGCCAAAAATAACTTCCTAATTGGTCAAGCCAACCGACGGACACATACTCTCCTAATTTAAAATAAAGAAACTAATTTAGAGACTAATTTATCTCTAAGATACAATGACAATTCTACGTATCCCATAATTGGTAAATCGTACAACCTTGGAAGTGTTCCCCGAAGTCCTCGTTATACTAGTTTCAGGAAACTCCATGAGGCCTCTTTCCATCCAAGTCCAAATACCATACATTATGTTGAATCCACCCACAGGGGTGCCAGGCTTCACGAATATGAGGACGTAACTCAAGTGGCCTTTGTCATTAAAATAATCCCCGATAGTTAATGAGGCCCGTTTATATTCTTTGTTTCCCTTTCCTTTCTCGTGTGAATTTCAACTAGTAGGACATCAGCTCTACTGGCAACTATTGCTTCTGTCCATCGGCCCCCCATGTGTGATGCTCTGCTCGAATAAATTCACATAATAGCCGATAGAAGGTCCATTGCATTTTCTTCTCTCTGAACTAACAAAATATGGTGTTAACAAAACTTTATAGTTGACAATTTTTTGATCAATGCACATGATGATCCTATCGATCTTCTTGTAAGTGAGAGGATGAAATAGTGCCCTATTTTTTGTATGCATCGTTTTGTCATGTCCTTTTTGTAAGTGAGAAAAAGGGCGAGTGTACTGTTTTTAGATAAGCCTGTTTCACTGTCAGGAAAAGGGCATCAGTACCGGTCACAGGGCGGCTTAGTGCTGGTCCCTGTGGCTAAGGCTGGATAACGAGCTGGCTCGGCTCGGCTCGGCTCGGCTCGCTCCAGCTCGTTAGGATAACGAGCTAGCTCGGCTCGGCTCGTTATCTTAGCGAGCTAAAACTCCAGCTCGGCTCGGCTCGTTCCAAGCTCGAGCTGCTCGCGAGCAGCTCGCGAGCCAAACATGTTAGGTCCATGTTTATACATCAAACACATGTACATCACATATTTATCCATCAAACACATTAAACAGCAATGCAATAGAGAACAAATTAGGTCCATGTCCATCAATCCATCGTTCATGTTTGATGTCTCCATCACATATTCATCCATTTTCCATTACAGTTCATAAACCATCCATCAACTACCATCCATGAAAATTAAAAGAATGCACAAAGGCATAAACTGAGAACATGTACCCCATGTCCCTAGTAGATACTAATTGCTTGCCACAATGCATTTTGGGAATTCAATAGACTCGACATCATCTTCATCATCATCTCCAACCTGAAAATAGAAAAATATTAGCATGTCAAAAAGACAAACAAAGTTGAACACACTAGTATTTATATGAATGGTGAATCCATACCAGAACAGGAGGTTTATTTTTGTCATCATAAGCGCCCCTTATCCAGCTAGATGCACACACTAATGCCTGAACTGTGGCTGGTTTTAATGAGCTTCTATAGTCATCGAGAACTCGACCTGCATTACTGAAGGTGCACTCAGATGATACACTGCTCACTGGAACAGCCAAGAACCTCTTTGCCAAGGTAGACAAAACTGGAAATCTATGACAGTTCACATTCCAATATCTAAGTAAGTTGAAATGCTTGTTATCTATGGACTCATTTGCTTCATCTAGATAAATCAGCAACTCAGATTTTGAACTTTCTGTAACACTTGATTGCAAAAATACATGGAAATCACCTGCAATAGAAGCCATTGAGCTGGTTGTGTCAAGTGAAGCTGAGGTTGATTGCCTATTCATACCATTGTCAACTATCTGTTGCCGATTTAACAACTCATACTTGTTGTACAACCTTTCCAACTCTTGGTGATGTCATTATACTCAATTTCAGACCTAGCTGCATCAAAAGCTTTCCAAAACACCATTTAATGTACCTCATCTTGAACCTTGGGTCAAGAATTGTAGCAATAACCATGACATTGTTCTTGTCCTCCCAATATTTATCAAATTTCCCCAACATAGCAGCAGCCATACTCCTCAAATATGTGTCTCCAGACTGTTGTGCCCCTTTCAATGTTCTCTTAACTTTTGATATGTAAGGATAGAAACAATTGGCAGTTGGATATATTGACCCAGAAAATGCATCAGTGGCCTCTGCCATTGTTCCCAATATAGGCTTAATTTTTTCAAACAGTACCCACTCTTCAACTGTAGGTTTCCAAACATAGTTGCTGTCTACTTCTTTGTAATAACCAAATGCATCCTTATAGTCAATGCACGTATCTAGCATTTTATAAGTTGAACTCCATCTTGTTTTAACATCAAGAGATAAACCCTTTCCCACTTTGACAGAATAATTGTTGCATACTTCCACAAACTTATACATGCGAGATGGAGACCTCTTAAAGTATTTCACTGTGTTCCTCAAGCAAGATATCAAATTATCTATTGGTTGGAGGCCATCATTAACAACCAAATTGACTATGTGAGCAGCACAACGAATATGAAAGTAATCAGGATCAAATACTGAATTCTTTCGAGCAAGAAGCTTGGCCTTCAAATTTGTAACAGCAGTATCATTGTTTGTAGCATTATCAAGAGTTATTGTTGTGACCTTGTCTTCTATTTCCATTCTACCATACACTCAAAAACAGCCTGAGCTATGACAATACCAGTGTGAGGAGGATCCACCTCAATAAAGTTCAAGACACGGCATTGCAAAACCCAATTCTCATCTATATAATGTGCCACCAAACACATGTACTGAAGGTTTTGATTAGATGTCCATAAATCAGTGGTTAAACTTATTGATTCTGCCCCCTTCAGACTCTGCATGAGTTGTTTTTTTTCAAATTCATAAACCTTGATGCATTCATTTTTTATAGACGTCCTACCGATCCATTCATATCTATCATTCATCCATTTCATCAAGATATTAAACCATTTATGCTCTACCATCCTAAATGAATACTCATGAGCAATTATCATCTTGGCAATCAATTCTCTAGTGTGACCATGATCATATTCAGTAGGATTAACAACAAGAGAATTGCCATCATCAGGACCAAAGTTTATTGTACCTTGAGCTTTAGCCTTGCCAACTTGTTCTGATATTGAGTGCAACCAGTAAGGTGTCGGTTCAGAGTAGTAGTAGCACCACCCTCATGGTACAAATAACTCCTATGGCAGAACTTACACTTTGCCTTGGTCACCTCGACACCTCTCTCCTTCTTGGATGGGACAGTGATAACAGTAAAATGTTGCCAACATGGTGCTCTCTTGCCTCTTGCTATCTTGCACTTGGGAGACAATGTAACACCAGTTTTTTTCCTTCCTGTCCTTGTCCTTGCCTTCTTAGGCTTTGACGCTTCATTATCAACCTCATCACCTATTTCACTTCCACTTTTGCCATCAACTGTAGGTAGGCTATCAGACATATCATCCCTATGGTCAAAGCTGTTATCGTCGTCTTCTACTTCTTTTGAAACTTTCTCCAGTGCCTACATAAGGAAACATACATGTATTGATGTACAGCTAAATCATTGATAGTTGATACTGCATTAAAAATAAATATGATTTTTGTTACACATTCTGAATGGCAATAATTAATAATCTACAGACCAGTCACTCACGGCCATAATTAAATAATCTAGGTTGCAATGATTACATATTTCGGATAGCAAGGATTATTCTTATAACCTACAGACCAATCACCGAATCAAGCAAGTTCAACATCCATCAGGAAGTATTTGGAAACTAGATAGCATACCTCGTTTAATGAAGACCTAGTGCTAGTTCCTCGTTTACGGATCTTACTCCTTGACTCCAAACTTGCAGGACGGGATGCATCATTATCGTCCTCCATGGCGATCGATTTTTGAGATTCCGGGGAAAAAGGATAGAGGAGGCCAGGGGAACTCACGGAGGGAGAGGCCGCCGGAGGCGCAGCCACGCACGACTGCACGAGGTGGCGACGCAAGCTGGCGAGCGGCGGCGGCCAGATGTGTGCGGTACTGCGGCGGTGCGAGTTGGCGCCTGGCGGCCAGGTCAGATCGAGGGGAGAAGGGACTCAGATCGAGCGGAAGGTCACGCACTCACGCGACGGGCGACGGCGGACAGGGGTGAGGCCGTGGGATTTTTACTGGCGTCGGCCTGTGGGCTGGGCTGCATTGGTCCATGGGCCAAGCCTTCGAAGGGGGGTTTTGGGCTTCTGGCTGCCTTTTAGAGTTAGCTCGTTTGGCTCGTGAGCGGCTTGCGAGCTAGCTCGAGTTGGCTCGTTATAACTAACGAGCTAAAATCTAGGCTCGGCTCGGCTCATTATACTAACGAGCCGAGCCGAGCCGAGCCGAGCCAGCCACGAGCCGAGCGAGCTAACGAGCTTCGAGCTTTTTGTCCAGCCTTACCTGTGGCTGGTACTAATTAGTCGGCACTAACATGTCAGCAACTGGTATTAGTTTACATGCCAGCCCTGCTCCTCTTTTCCCCTTTTTCCCTTTTATATTCTTTCTTTTTTCTCACAATCACATGTGAATACATCTTACAATCACAAAAATCAAAAGAACACATCTTATAATCACACACATTTTGTCACGATAACAATCACACAAGAATTACAATAATGCATCTCTCTTACAGTAAATCAAGAAACCACACGATCATTTAAAGATTAAACATCTAATAGGAAAGCCGACCAGGATTGTATCATAAATCGAATAGGAAAGGGAACACGTAAGATTTGCTTCGAAAAATTCATCGTTCTTTATAGTATAGATGCACTGTTTGGTCCTCTCTTTTTTTATAAGTGAGAGGATAAAACAGTGCTCTATTATTTGTAGGCACCATTTTATCCGCTCCTTTTCTATATAAGTGAGAGAATAAAATTGTGCTCTGTTTTTGTATGCACCAAATGATTGCTCATTCAGATGGTCACCATATTTTTGTATGCACCGGATGATTGATCGTTTATCCTGTCACCACTTTTCAACACTACGTATTTTGACCATACCTTTCTACTTCGGAGTCCGATTTTGATGATCTTAGACTCTATGGGAAGCTTATAAAATTCTATGAAAGATTATCCAAAAATCCATTCTATTTTATCAAACCAAAATAAATAAATATTCATGAGATAAATATCCCGGTGTTCGGTATTTTGATGGTCTTTTAATGAATGAGTATATGTTATATGAATGTATTAGTATATATGTACATGTGAAACTAATACTATACATATTTATGCAAATAAGAATACTACACAATAAATTTCATAAAAAGACAACTAGTGTGTGTATGTGAATGTAGTGTGATTGTATGCGAAAGGAGTTAGTGGATGTACCTTTTGAATACAAATTTTTTAATATGATCTCATATAAACAAATTATTCTTACCAAACTCGTACAACTAGACGAAACATAAGACATTGCAGTTGACAACTTTATATTTAAGATTATTTAATATTTTAAAATACCACTATAAGTTATCTAATTTGAAATTATAAGTTTTAAAACAATCAAATCACTTCGGATGTAAATAGGTTCTATAGCAAAGCTGTACAACTCAACGCGGTATAAATCTTTGTAATTCAAAACATTTTTATTTGAAATTGTTTAGTACTTAAAAATATCATTATATGTAATCACATTTCAAATTTTAAAACTTTAAAATATTCAAATGACCTCGGATGTAAAAACGTTTTATGTGAAAGTTGTAGATATCGACGAGATATGAAACGCTTTAGTTTACAACTATTTCATTTGAGCTCATATAAATATCCAAAAACTCATTATAACGCAATCAAAAAACACATCTAACCGTGTCACCAATCCAACCACTGAAAATGTTGCCCTTCTATCGATCCTTACCCCCTCCCATTGAAGGACCGAAACGGTGACCAGAGAGGGGGGAGTGAATGGGAGCCGATAAAAATTCTTTCCAACCGATCCGGCTATTATCCCAAATCAACTCCAAAACCTCCGAAATCGATCTTGCCAAGATCACGTAGCCACTATCAAGCTACTGACCCTAGGAACAAGAAATAGCAGCGGAACTCGAATCGATCGAAACGAACACAAAACGAACCCAAACAAGACTCGATCCAACACACCCAAGGGGGGGGCGGTTAAACCGGGTCAGGGGGGCGGTTAAACCGCCCTGGCCTGGGAACCTCGGGAAAAAGTCATATCGAAAGTGGATCTCCCAAACCGCTTGAGCTCTTGAGGCGAGATTTTGGTCAGATGATATAGACCTACAGTGGAGCGTTTTCACAAAAGATCTCGGCCTCTAACTCGCTACAACTCCCGGAATCTCAGATCTCGTGAAGAACACCATGACCTCGAGTTATCCCGAAAATCTCAAATCCAAAGCGATTCCCGGCGTTTGGGGGCAAGAGATCACCAGCAAAAGAGGCACAAGGCACTCATACGTGAATCCCCCAAAGAAATCCGAGAGAAAACGCCCTAGGAAGAGAAGAACGAAAATCCCTAAAAATAGCTCCGAAAATAGAAAAAGAAAAGGGAGCTCGTGGGATCAAATCATGGCACAAAGATGAGCAGCACAAACTCAATCACATAACCATGAATTCACCTATACAAACTACGAAGGATTCGAAATAGTTCTAGGTGGAGGGGATGAAGGGGAAACTAGTTCAAAGGTGAAAACCAAAGAGAACTAAAGAGATAACTAGAGAGATAGCAGCCACCAGCCCTGGGAGGGCCTATTAGTAGTCCAAGTGGTGGTGCTCTAAAGACTAAACTACCCCTAAGTGATACATACCCCTCAGGGGCAAATATGACATTTGGTTTTCAGATATTTTCCGGCTGGGACACCTTCCACCGCAAGCTAGCTTCCCTCCGACGCAAGCCTTGCAGTCACGCCGCGTGTCCTCCGGATCGAAGCTCCTCGACGCCCTTTTTTGGGCCTGCCCAGGGGGGGCGGTTAAACCGCCCCTGCCAGCCACACTTGGCCCAGCAGCCCATCTTCGCCACATCGAGTCCTCGGTCCTTGGTTTTGAGGCCCAAACCAAGGGAAACCGTCCACCGATATTTTGTGGCCAAATCACCAAACCCCCGCGCAAACTTCGGTTGTTAGCCGCTACCTTGCGCCGGCTTCTCGTCCGCGTACGAGCTTCGGTTGTGATCCGCTACCCTCGCACCGGAACCACGTCCCCTTGCTCGTTCTTGCCAGCATGTGAACCGCACTTGATCCATCCGGCCACCGGGTCCCTCGAACCAAGCCTACTTGTCTCTCCGCTCCTCGGAGGCCGCCATGGCTAAGACCTTTCGCGCCTGTTCTTCACCTGCACCAATGCAACCAAGCCGCATTCTACACCTGCAATACTTGAGCCAAGGGAAACGTCAATCCACACCACGTTGTCAATCACTCATCACACCAGGAAGCGACCATCCACCGGTCCTCGGACACACTGGGTCCTCAATCTCCCCCTTGATGAGTGCATTGACACACACACATAGTAACCATTGAGATAAAGAAAATATAAAAGAAATCGAAAACAAGACTCAAGCAAGTGACTAAAATCAAGAACAAGCTGAGAACAAAGTCACTTCGCAAGAGAAAGCTCCAGAAACGCCGACCCTTCAAGAAGAAGCGAAAGGGCTCAACACCATCGGCAAAAGAGCAAAAACACAAAGCATCAATCACAAATCTCAAAACCTCCAAATCACTCTTCAGGACATGCAAAGCACTCCCCCTGCAAAGATGCAACTTCCCCTGAACAAGTGAACTTATGCGTGCGAAACACACTCGAAAATGGCACAAACTTTCACAACTCTTGTGCACTCAGCACAGGGGCGGTTAAACCACCCAGGGGGGGCTGTTAAACCACCCCTGGCAGATGACCAAACCAAAAAATGCCATAATTGCACAAACGAACTCGCAACGATGCCGTTTCAACTTGAAAACATTCCAAATATGCCCAGCAAGATATTCCAATAATCAAACTCTCAGAAACTTCACAAATTTTCGAAAACTCTCACTTTGCAAAACTTTCAATCTCTCACACAAATCCAACAAATTTTAGCACAAAAGCTTTCTCATAAATTCAGCAATTCCTCCCCCTTTCAAAATGCTCCAAAAATTCTCCCCCTTGTTGACAATGCACAAATCAAAGGAAAAATGTACAAAATGCAACTACAAGCTTCTCGAATATACAATAAGCAATACAAAATGCTACAAGTTAGAGAAGAGGCAAACAAGATAGTTCATCATGTCACATGGGCATTGCCATCAAGAAGGTGAAGACATATATCCAATCGACAAAGCCATGAGCAAGTTGTGTAGTTTTATCAAAAATGTCACCACATGAGCAAAGTCCTAACCATGGATTGTTCAAGCAAAAATGAACTTCATCTCACCAAAACATGAAAGGACAAGCATTCTTGACAAAAGATCATCATAAACGCCCAAGTTCTACCTCATGTCATGTCAAAGCACGGAGCCATGTGTTCACTTCTCATGGGAGACTTCTCCGGCAAACAACATGCAACCGCTTAGCACCCATGTGTGCAAGTGTGTGCAATGGTGAAGGCATAGAGACATGAGCATAATTTTCTGTAAATATATCTTTTTCTCATCTTTCTTCTTTCATGCATAGACATCTCATGTTTTCAAGTTTTTCAAGTTAAGCATGGTACATGAAATGTCTTTGCGACAAAAAGAAGCTTATGCTCCTCCACAAGATAAAGCATGGGCTAAACATTTACAATGACAAAGGTCTTTGACCCAATTGAAAAGAATATCACATCCTAGCATGATCTTAAGCAAGATATAGCCATTTCGGCTCAAACAAGACATGCAAAGGCATTTACTCATGGGTGAAAGAGTTTAAGTTCAGTTTGTCACTTTTAATTCAAAAAGAGACTATCTCAATAGAATATATATCAAAACCATCAAGAGCATAGCCATCCATACAATCAATCCCTAGCCAGCCTGCCTAGACTCTAAAATGTAGCAAGTTGTAGCAATCACTGCATATAGGAGAAGCTCATCCTAAGATATGATACAAAAGATGAAATCAAGATACAAAAGCAGAAAAATGTACATCAAGATACAAAGATGGTACAATAGTATACATATGCTACAAGAGAAGCCTCCAAAACTCAGCTCAGAAAAACGCACACACACCAACTTCCCCTCGCAAGCGGGTGAAGGTAGCTTGGTCAAGTGGTTTAGTGAAAATGTCTGCAAGCTGGTTTTGGGTAGAAACGTGGGCAAGCTCAATATCTCCTTTCTCCACATGATCTCTCAGAAAGTGGTACCTCACTTCTATGTGTTTGGTTTTGGAATGAAGCACGGGATTTTTGGCTACGCTTATGGCACTGGTGCTGTCACAAAGAAGTGGAACATGGGACATGTCTAATCCAAAATCTCTCAAGGTGTAGGTGATCCAAAGCAACTGAGAACAATAGCTAGCAGCAGCAACATACTCGGCCTCTGTGGTGGATTGGGCTACACTAGACTGCTTGCGAGAAGACCAAGACACAAGAGACGAACCAAGAAACTGACACTGACCAGAAGTAGACTTGCGATCAACACGACATCCAGCAAAATCCGCATCAGAAAAACCATGAAGTGTAAGAGTGGAATCGGCAGAATACCAAAGACCCAGCTCAGGAGTAAACTTGAGATACCTGAAAATCCGTTTGACGGCCTGACGATGTGAAGTCCTTGGTGAAGCCTGAAAACGAGCGCACAGACACACGCAGAACTGTATGTCCGGCCTCGTCGTCGTCAAGTAGAGGAGGGAGCCGATCATGCTCCGGTACTCCTTCTGGTCCACTGGTTCTCCGTCCTCATCCGCATCCAAAGCTGTAGTCGTACTCATCGGCGTAGTCATCGGCTTGGAGTCGCTCATGTCAAATTTCTTGAGAATGTCCTTGGTGTACTTGCTTTGGTGCACAAACGTCCCATCCTTGGTTTGCTTGATCTGCAGCCCGAGAAAGAACTGCAACTCTCCCATCATCGACATCTCAAATTCCCTGCTCATATCGTCTGCAAACTTGGCAACAAGATCGTGAGAAGAGCCACCAAAAATGATATCATCCACGTAAATCTGAACGATTAAAAGATCATTGCCATTTCTCAACAAGAAGAGCGTTTTATCAACCTTCCCCATCACAAACCCCTTGCTAAGCAAGAACCCTCTCAGCCTGCCATACCACGCTCTGGGTGCTTGCTTTAGCCATATAAAGCTCGGTGGAGTTTGTACACTCGGTGTGGGTATTTCTCACTCTCAAAACCCGGGGGCTGCCTCACATACACTTCTTCCTCGATCACCCCATTCAAGAAGGCACTCTTCACGTCCATTTGGTACAATTTGAACCCTTTAGCAACTGCAAATGCTAGAAGGATCCGAATTGCCTCCAAACGGGCAACAGGAGCAAATGTCTCCTCATAATCTATCCCCTCCTGCTGCGAAAACCCCTGAGCAACCACCTTGCTTTGTTTCTCACTATCTCACCACCCTCATCCCTCTGTTTTGAACACCCACTTGGTTCCTATAGGACGGACAATTTGGAGGTGGTTCTACTAACTTCCACACCTGGTTTCTCTCAAAATTTTCAAGCTCTTCATGCATGGCATTGACCCAATCAGAATCAGATAAAGCATGTCCAACATTTTTGGG